>CM042445.1:427500-437500 GCA_023631565.1 Gymnocephalus cernua
CCAGGTTTAGTTCTGTCTAAATATAGCCCAGGTTTAGTCCACATGTAGGCTAGGTTTAGCCCAGGTTTAGTTCAGTCTAGATATAGCCCAGGTTTAGTCCACATGTAGGCTAGGTTTAGCCCAGGTTTAGTTCAGTCTAGATATAGCCCAGGTTTAGTCCACATGTAGGCTAGGGTTAGCCCAGGTTTAGTTCTGTCTAAATATAGCCCAGGTTTAGTCCACATGTAGGCTAGGTTTAGCCCAGGTTTAGTTCAGTCTAGATATAGCCCAGGTTTAGCCTAGATTTAGTCCAGGTTTAGCCCAGGTCAGTAGAGTCTAGATATGGCCCAGGTTCAGTCCACATGTAGGCTAGGTTTATACCAGGTTTAGTTCAGTATAGATATAGCCCAGGTTTAATTCAGTCCAGATATAGTCCAGGTTTAGTCCACATGTAGGCTAGGTTTAGCCCAGGTTTAATTCAGTCCAGATATAGCCCAGGTTTAGTCCACATGTAGGCTAGGTTTAGCCCAGGTTTAGTTCAGTCTAGATATAGCCCAGGTTTCATTCATCATCATCATCATCATCAACTTTCATTTCCAGACTCAAGGTCCATTTAAAAAAGACAGACATGACATACAACACACCTTAAAAACAAATAAAAACATATACAAGTAACTAAAAAAAACAGACGAATCAACAATACTACATTTCTAAAAAAGACACTTATACCAGTGTTTCCATAGTGATGATTGGTAGCGCATTGCACTAAACTAGGATTTACTAGTAGCATAACAATGCTACTCTGGGAAACGTTTAGGCGACAAATGAATTTGTAGAGGAGACTCCTCAACAATGCCTGGAAGGTGCTGACCCTGCATTACAGACCAGGTGACTAGCACTAGAGTACCTTGTCTGGTGGTGACTAAAGTACCTGGTCTGATGGTGACTAGAGTACCTGGTCTGATGGTGACTAGAGTACCTGGTCTGATGGTGACTAGAGTACCTGGTCTGATGGTGACTAGAGTACCTGGGTCTGATGGTGACTAGAGTACCTGGGTCTGATGGTGACTAGAGTACCTGATCTGATGGTGACTGGTCTGATGGTGACTAGAGTACCTGGTCTGATGGTGACTAGAGTACCTGGGTCTGATGGTGACTAGAGTACCTGGTCTGATGGTGACTGGTCTGATGGTGACTAGAGTACCTGATCTGATGGTGACTGGTCTGATGGTGACTAGAGTACCTGATCTGATGGTGACTGGTCTGATGGTGACTAGAGTACCTGGTCTGATGGTGACTAGAGTACCTGGGTCTGATGGTGACTAGAGTACCTGGTCTGATGGTGACTAGAGTACCTGGTCTGATGGTGACTAGAGTACCTGGTCTGATGGTGACTAGAGTACCTGGGTCTGATGGTGACTAGAGTACCTGGGTCTGATGGTGACTAGAGTACCTGGTCTGATGGTGACTAGAGTACCTGGTCTGATGGTGACTAGAGTACCTGGTCTGATGGTGACTAGAGTACCTGGGTCTGATGGTGACTAGAGTACCTGGGTCTGATGGTGACTAGAGTACCTGGGTCTGATGGTAACTAGAGTACCTGGGTCTGATGGTGACTAGAGTACCTGGTCTGATGGTGACTAGAGTACCTGGTCTGATGGTGACTAGAGTACCTGGTCTGATGGTGACAAGAGTACCTGGTCTGATGGTGACTATAGTACCTGGTCTGATGGTGACTATAGTACCTGGTCTGATGGTGATTAGAGTACCTGGTCTGTTGAGCAGTATCCTCATACAGTCATTATAAGCAACCTTCAGCTTCTGCAAGCTTGCTTTTTTAAACAGTCCATAAGGGAGCCGTATACAGAGGAGTGCAAAAAGCTTTAAACAGACTCCTTTTGACGTCCTCCGTGCACATGTGGATCTTTCTTACCAACATCTTAGCTCGGGCATATAATATGCGACGCTGCCTGAGTATATCCTCGTCATCAGATAACTGATCTGTAATGTAGTGACCCAGATATTTAGTTTTATTACAAACACTCAACACTTGTCCTGATAGATAAAATCTGGAAAACAAATGTCTTTGTCCTCCTTTGTCCTACATATCAAGACAGCACTCTTTTCCCCATTATACAACACATCATAATTTACCCCATATTCAGAGCAGATATTCAGTAACAGCTGTAAACCAGCACTGCTGGGAGAGAAAATGACCAAATCATCAGCATACATGAGATGATTTACCAAGGTGTTACCAATCAGACAGCTCGTTTTACATCTTGTCAATTGGTTGGATAAATCATCTATGTACACATTGAAGAGTGCTGGTGAGAGTAGAATTATCTCTGGATTACTATTGACAATATTTGCCACTTTGTAGGAGTCACTTTTAACACAGTTAAATAAGGCAGAAAAGTGCTGCCTCCACAGCTCAGCTATATTGTCAGCTCCAGACACCCCCTCCATAACACACGGAAGCAATGTATTGGCCCTGTTTAGAGATCTCACCTCCTTCCAGAAGCCAATAACATCCCTACCCAGACGCTTCTCGGCCATAGAGTTTGCTCTCATAGCCTGTTCATGTTTACCAATGTGGCGGATGGCATATTTGAGTCTAGTGCTGGTAAGCTTTTTATACTCAAGGATAGGGCCAATTCTGGGTCTGCCTGCCAGCACCCATGCCTTAAATGCTACCTTAGCTTCTGCATGATGAGCCTCAACATGCTTGTTCCAGCAAGGCTTAATGTCGTTTGTTTTTACAGGTAGAATAAGGTATGGTCTACTAGCCTCACACATTGCACCCACAATACTGTCATACATGGCACAGAGGGTTTCACAGTGGGGGACATCATTACAGTTCACATCCGAGCACATAATAGAATTTTTGGGTATACAAATATTCCCAAAAAGAATCTCAGATTTCATAAAGTATGTCAAGAGATCATCATTTGTGAGTTTAGCCCAATCCAATTTAGTCTTGCAGCTATCATTCACCCCCTGGGTCAACTCAGGGAGACTTTCTACATCCAGCTTCATAGCAAACGGCACATGGTCTGACATGGACGTCCCATATAGGATTTCTATAGATTGCAAGATTTCATGGACATCAGCAGTGCTAATGCAATGGTCAAGCAATGATGTTGTGTGCCAGGCTTCACTTATATAAGACTAGCTATCTGCTGATAAAAGCAATTGGCTGGACAATATAAGGTTATTCTCCTCACAAATCTGTAATATATGTCTGGCAAACAGTGACTGGCTGTCTGTAAGGTCTGCATTCATATCCCTTACAACACAAACACTTGTGTAATGATTCTCATGAATGAAGGAATTTATATAGGCAAGCCTATTTAAATATATGTCTTCATTCTGTGAACACTCATAAGGTGTATATAGATTGAGAATAATAAGATTTTATTTTTAAACTTCAATTGTACAGCAATGCACTAGTCAACTCCAGTCCTGATGACATTTATCACAGAGTCTAGCTTCTTGTGCCATAGGATTGCCACACCCCCTGATATCCGTCCTCTCACTATACCCATAGTAAGGTCCGCTATAGATTCCCCAGCTCCGTGGAAACTGTCATTAAAAAGTTCAATTTTCTTAGATCTGCAGACATACAATGTCGCATTTTTGCCACAGGTTATCCACAACCATACGTCGAACCCTATCTCCAGCAGTATTGCCAACACGCAGCCCCCGACAGTTATAGGATGCAACATGCATGCTTGTAGATTAGGATATTGGGGCCGCAGCTCCAACGGGCCCCGTTGCAACAGGTGTAGAGATGGTCGTGCTGGACCCTTTAACTCTCGCTGTGCGTGGCTCATAATATCGACGCACAACAGAGCCTTCAGGCCATAGCTCCGGATTATACACCGTCGCAACATCCTCACACTCAACAGTCACCTTAAAAGAGCTGTATCTGGTGTTCACAGTTACAATACGTTCACAATGAACATCCCGGATGAGTTTTTCTTTAAGATATGTACACAGCACCTCTGCATGAAGATCCGGTGAGAAACACACTAACCTGTTTTGTTCGCACCACTTTTATGTTACTTTGCACACTCGTGCCAATCACAGTGTGATCTCACTGTGCAGACGCTCCATCTTGCAGAGTAAATTGGAAACGTCCATGTTGTTAAACGTCACCGGCAACAATTCATCCAGATAATGGGAAACAAACCGTGGGATGTTTTCCCCCGCACTGATGTTGGTTACACCCTTCTGGTTACCTTTAAAAGTCACATTGCCTTGCTTTGTTAGGACAAAGTTCAAACAAGACTTTCTTTGAGGACTCAATCCACTCCGACTCAAAGTTATTTGACGCTAGAAGGACTAGTTTATCCTGACTTAAAGTCTTTACTTTTACCGCGAGGAAGTTAAGAAACTCATCCTCTACGATTGTTATCCCATCAACAGTCTCATAGATCAGCGGTTTATTCGAGGCCGACTAACGCCATGATCTGCAGCAGGATTCAGTCTAGATATAGCCCAGGTTTAGTCCACCTGTAGGCTAGGTTTAGCCCAGGTTTAGTTCAGTCTATATATAGCCCAGGTTTGGTCCACCTGTAGGCTAGGTTTAGCCCAGGTTTAGTTCAGTCTAGATATAGCCCAGGTTTAGTCTAGATTTAGTCCAGGTTTAGCCCAGGTTAGTATAGTTTAGATCAGCGGTTCTCCAACATTTCCGTATCAGAACGAACATTTAATCAACTCAAGTTATAACTTTTATTAATGTATTTATTCAAGTTGAGTTCTCAGTTTTAACATTTGGGAACCGTTAAATAGAACTCGGCACGGTAAACAATGTTACCGGTGAACAACTTTACCGGTGAACAACGTTACCGGTAAACAACGTTACTAGTAAACAATGTTACCGGTAAACAATGGTACCGGTAAACAATATTTCTAGTAAACAACGGTACCGGTAAACAACATTACCAGTAAACAACGGTACCAGTAAACAACGTTACCGGTAAACAATGTTACCGGTAAACAACATTACCGGTAAACAATGTTACCGGTAAACAATGTTACCGGTAAACAATGTTACCGGTAAGCGCCCACCTGGATGATGCACGGCAGCCTCACGACGCCAGACACTCACCACACATCAGCTTGTTACGTTACCGGTAAACAACGTTACTAGTGAACAATGTTACCGGTAAACAAAGGTACCGGTAAACAACGGTACCTTTTCTCCAGCTTTGTGTGTTTTTTTGACAAAGTCTTTGCCACTATTTTAGATGTTTTTTGTAGTTTGATTTTACTTTTTCGTGGTTTTAATCCAAAATAATTTCCTTTTTTTTAACGTATTTGCTGCCTTTATCATGTATATTCAACATCAATAACAATTTATGGGGTAGGCTATCTGCAACATACTAAACATGAGCCTCAATAGTGGGTTAGGGTCAGGCTAACAAACTATTTAGGGTTAGGGTCAGGCTAACCCACTATTTAGGGTTAGGGTCAGGCTACCCCAATATTTAGGGTTGGGGTCAGGCTAACAAACTATTTAGGGTTAGGGTCAGGCTAACAAACTATTTAGGGTTAGGGTCAGGCTAACAAACTATTTAGGGTTAGGGTCAGGCTAACAAAATATTTAGGGTTAGGGTCAGGCTAACAAACTATTTAGGGTTAGGGTCAGGCTAACAAACTATTTAGGGTTAGGGTCAGGCTAACAAAATATTTAGGATTAGGGTCAGGCTAACCCACTATTTAGGGTTAGGGTCAGGCTACCCCACTATTTAGGGTTAGGGTCAGGCTAACCCACTATTTAGGGTTAGGCTGACCCTAACCCTAAATAGTGACCTTTTCTAACATACTGCTGGTTCTGTGGTGTTGGCCCTTCAAATGTGATGCCTGCAGGGCGCCATGAGGGGCCTTAAGGCTGCGTTCAGACATCCTGCGTTCAGACATCCTGCGTTCAGACATCCTGCGTTCAGACATCCTGCGTTCAGACATCCTGCGTACAGACATCATGTGGCGGCCACCAGACAGCCTGCGGCGGCCGCCAGACAGCCCGGTGAAAGCGCAGGTTTTCCTTCATGTTGATTAGGGGAAGTGTGTTTAGGCGGCGGCAGGGTTGGCTGCAGGGGGAACACACACAACAACACAGCGTTCTGTGGCGAAAAGTTGAGACCGACTCAACTTTTGTAGAAAGTCTCCCGTGTGCCGCTGCGGTGGCAAGTCGTGTAACCGGAGATCGGACCGGCAGACGTCCACAAGAAGAAGTAGGCAGTACAAAGATAGAAACCAGGTGAGGTCACCTGGCATCAGAGTCAGAATCAGCTTTATTGGCCAGGTTTGCGTAGACAAACAAGGAATTTGACTCCAGTAATCGTTACCCTCACAGTACAACACTTAACATATTAAGAATAAAAACAGAGATGACGGTAAGAATATAAAAAGAAATACTGTTAGTGTACAGTGTAACAATACAATATAATTTACAATTTTACAAAAAATATACAAAAGACAAGGAAGGAATAGTGCAATATCGGTCAAGAGTCTGAGATTTTAGGATGCAAATATGAGTGCAGTGCACGGCAGATCAGTGCAATGGTAATATATTAATAACAATATTGTAATTGTAGGATTGAAATAGACATGAGGTAGATGAGCAGAACAGTGTTGATTGACATTGTTCAGTGTGTGTGTGTGGGGGGGGGGTCTATTTCTGAGCGTTCAACAGAGCGAGTGCTTGGGGAAAGAGACTGTCTCTGTGTCGGCTGGTTTTGACAAACAGCGCCCTGTATCTCCTACCAGAGGGAAGGAGGTTGGATAGTTTGAGACCAGGATGTGAGGGGTCTGCAGAGATCTTTGCTGCCCTTTTCTGACCCTGGACCAGTACAGGTCCTGGAAGGAGGGAAGGGTTAGGGTTAGGGTCAGGGAAGGTCAGCTCCATTGATGCTCTCTGCAGCCCTGATTGTCCGTTGCAGTCTGGTCCTGTCCGTTTGGTGGCTGACCCAAACCAGACAGTGATGGAGGTGCAGATGACAGACTGGATGATGGCTGAGTAGAAGGTGGTCAGCAGCTCCTTAGACAGATTAATCTTCCTTAGCTGTCACAGGAAGTATAACCTCTGCTGGGCCTTTTTCTGGACAGAGTCAATGTGGGGAGACCATTTTAGGTCCTGTGAGATGGTTGATGCTAGCCTAACAAGCAAGACCCACATCCAGATGTTGGGTCTGGGAACTCCCCACTGGCAGGGCTCAATCCGAGAGGCGGGATAAACGGTTGTCTTTCAAACTCCATCTGCACCAATAGGACAGCGCTACAACCAGGCAGAGCAACGACGAAGGGGGCGGAGCTAGCTTTAAACTCCGAACACATCTTCCTTTTTTAAGAATTACTTCAGCGCCGTTCTTTGTTCTTTTCTCAAAGAAAAGTTGAACTCCAAGTCTTCCAGAAGACCGCTGTTCGCCAGCAGCAGCCATAAGCCCCGCCCACCGACTCTATACACGATGTGATTGGCCAGAAAAGAATGTAGTTTTTCCAGCTTGCAAGCTAACGGAGAGTTTCTAGACAACCCTAGCTGCAAATTAAATTTGCTGTCGCTAGGGTGCATTTAGACTTCTAGGCTGGGGGGGGGGGGACTTCTCCTAAAGTCTACTGTCATCTCTACAGTCTTCTTGGAGTTTAACTCCAGGTGGCTCTGACTGCCCCATTGGACCAGCTGTTCCACCTCCTGTCTGTAAGCAGACTCATCTCCATCCTGGACCAATCGAATGACGGTGATGTCGTCTGCAAACGCCAGGAGTCACGGACCAAGTTGTGATTTGTGGTCAGTATTTCTTCTTGTCCTATGGACAGCAGCATTGGCTAATGCTAACAGCATGGATGCACTGTAACAAATGTCCCCGTTAAATTACATTCAAGAGCTGGCAGCTGAATGTACCTGCTCTTTACTGTAATTTCATAGTGTACCTGCCGTAAATTATGACAGTTTGTTGCTCTAAAGTTGTTGATGGTACTGTGCTGTATAAATAGAAAGCTTTACGGTAAGATGATGTCATCTGTTCGTTTGCCATTATACCATTAATGTTCCTATCTTCATTATCAACTCATTACTGTAAAATGTATTTTAACATGGAAAAAGATTATGATTTAAAAAATTGTAAATTTCAAACTAAAAACTTCATCAAGAAATGGCTTTTGGTTGAATTAGGCTTTTATTCAGCCAATGATCAAACAAACAACTCATACATATAGAGATAACGATATTAAGGAAAAATCCATTAAAACATTACTCAGGCTTATATTGCTATATTGTATTAAGATAACATTACATTTAATGGAACACAGGGACACAATGAAGACCTCAGATATCTGTGTTAAAACAACTTCTTCATACGTGTCAACTTCACAATGAGTTTGGGAAAATCTGTTGTTTGTCTACCTATGAGTAAAATTATGTTTATTTTTTAATCTTTGTGATAAGCGATGTCCATCTTTAGTGAATAGTCGTGTTTGTTTTGTTGCACATCTAGAGGAGGAGGCGAAGCAGACCGGCAGCAGAGCACAGTCCCTGCAGAACCCCTACCCCGACACACCTGGTCCTGCAGAGCCCCTACCCTGACACACCTGGTCCTGCAGAACCCCTACCCCGACACACCTGGTCCTGCAGAGCCCCTACCCCGACACACCTGGTCCTGCAGAACCCCTACCCCGACACACCTGGTCCTGCAGAGCCCTTACCCCGACACACCTGGTCCTTCAGAGCCCTTACCCCGACACACCTGGCCCTGCAGAGCCCCTACCCCAACACACCTGGTCCTTCAGAGCCCTTACCCCGACACACCTGGCCCTGCAGAACCCCTACCCCGACACACCTGGTCCTTCAGACCCCCTACCCCGACATGCCTGGTCCTGCAGAGCCCCTACCCCGACACACCTGGTCCTGCAGAACCCCTACCCCGACACACCTGGTCCTGCAGAGCCCTTACCCCGACACACCTGGTCCTACAGAACCCCTACCCCGACACACCTGGTCCTGCAGAGCCCCTACCCCAACACACCTGGTCCTGCAGAGCCCTTACCCCGACACACCTGGTCCTTCAGAGCCCTTACCCCGACACACCTGGCCCTGCAGAGCCCTTACCCCGACACACCTGGTCCTGTGGAGCCCCTACCCCGACACACCTGGTCCTGCAGAGCCCCTACCCCAACACACCTGGTCCTGCAGAGCCCTTACCCCGACACACCAGGTCCTGCAGAGCCCTTACCCCGACACACCTGGTCCTGCAGACCCCCTACCCCGACACACCTGGTCCTGCAGAAACCCTACCCCGACACACCTGGTCCTGCAGAAACCCTACCCCGACACACCTGGTCCTGCAGAACCCCGACCCTGGCACACCTGGTCCAGCAGAGCCCCGACCCTGACACACCTGGTCCTTTACAATGGGGGAACCTGCAACCCCAGAGCCCCTGCGTCCAAAACGCCGACCCAAAAGATAAAAGGCAGAGTTCTCTGAGCTTGACTGTCAAGCAAACCAAATGAGGGGCAACTGTCTGGATCTTATTTGGCTTCTAGGCTCCAAAGACATTCCTCTGCACGAGGCGGCCGCTCACGTCATGCAGTGAGATCTCTACGTGAGGAGCAGAGTTTGGGCAGTGACACTAACATTTCCAAACTTCTCTGACATTTGCACTTTGTGTATTTCTGTTTGTTTTGTGTGAAATACTGAACAGCAATTCATATTGTTCTGTTTGTGTGCAATATTATAGAGGCAATTCATGTTAACTTTGAGTGCAATAAAGATTTTAAATATATACTTGCATCTCATTCTTTATTAGTTACTCTTTCAGTGGGAACTGACGATGTCGTGGGATGTTTATACTTAAAACTGGATAATGATCATTATTTAATATTCTGTTTCTGTTATAGCAATGTCTTACCAGATGGTCAGATTTATCCTAAAAGTGCACGTTGAGTGGCCACAGGAAGCCGCCCAGCTTTACAATACACAGTCTACCCACGTAAGTGAACTCCTCCTATATATATATA
>CM042445.1:445000-455000 GCA_023631565.1 Gymnocephalus cernua
GTAATATGATTTTTATTTTAATTAACTCGGCATTGAGTTCCACTACGACGCGGACGCTGTAACAGTAAAACGTGCACTTATTAAACAGGCTGGCTCCGACGCTGTAAGCCTCGGGCGGTGTGTTTGGTGCAAGGAGGGCATGAGGTTCAGCCCTTCATTCATTCATGTTCTTTAGTATTGGGAATTTTCTTCATGCCGAATTCAAGAGCACTAACTACGTATTCATGAAACATTGTGGTTGTCTTTCTACGACGTTAAGCTTATGTGCTGAAAAGTGGAGAAACCTTAAATTGGCAGGTATTTGTATGGAGTCTGGAGTGCATCTATTAATTGTGATCTGGTCCAGTCTGTTTTGATCAAATAACTGATTAATTCTACTATTGGAAGAAACTGTGATGCTGTTTACACTCTAAATAATCTGCTTTTAAACTGTGTAAATGAACTGACATCTGCACTTATCTCCAGAAATGTTTACCTGTGTGTACCTGATCAGGGGCCTCTGTTACCATGGAGACCGCCGCTGTAGTTTGTGCCGAATTGAAGAGTCCTAACTAAGTATTTAGGAAACATTGTGGTTGTCTTTCTACGATGCCAGAGTATGTGCCCATGAGTGGATAAACTTTTAATTGCCAGGTATTTGCATAGAGTCTGGAGTGGCACTATTCATATGTTGTAGCATGTCTGACTGTCGATCTATTCACTATTAATTGTGATCTGGTGCAGTTTGTTGATACCTGTGTGTGTACCTGTGTGTATCTGATCAGGGTCGTCCGTTACCGTGGAGACCACTCGGACCACACTGAGGTTGCCATGGCGAACGGGACCGAGCCAAAAGCCTTGGACCAAACCTCCAGTCCCGAGGAAGAACCGATGAAGCCCCGCGGCCGCCGTGTCCGCCGCCGCGCTGCTGCCGTCACCGGTGCTTTAAGTGGGCGGGGACAGAGAGTCAAGAGGCGTGGCCAGATTCAGAAAGGGCGGAGCCAGAAAGAGAAGAGGCGTGGTCAGGAGGAGAAGAAGGAAGGCGTGACGGTGAAGCGGACGTGCAGCGACGGGAAGAGGCGATGGGATAAGAAACATTACTGCGTGTTCTGCCGGCGGCCGCAGGTGAAGATCGCTCGCCACCTCCTGAGGAAACACGCCGAGCAACAAGAAGTGGCGGCCGCCAGCGCGCTGCCCACAGGCTCCAAACAACGCCACGTGCTCCTGGAACATCTGCGCTGCCGCGGAAACTACATGCACAACATCGAGGTACCGGTAACGTTTATTCCTGTTTTTTAATACCATCTGAGGGACGAACAGACAGCTGACCCGGGGTCACATGGGCTGAGTCTCATTCAGCATCCTTCCCTCAGTCCACTGCTGATGGTCACTGACCGCTGCTAACGGTCACTGACCACTGCTAACGGTCACTGACCACTGCTAACGGTCACTGACAACTGCTAACGGTCACTGACAACTGCTAACAGTCACTGACCACTGCTGACGGTCACTGACAACTGCTAACGGTCACTGACCGCTGCTGATGGTCACTGACCGCTGCTAACGGTCACTGACCGCTGCTGATGGTCACTGACCGCTGCTAACGGTCACTGACCACTGCTAACGGTCACTGACAACTGCTAACGGTCACTGACCTCTGCTAACGGTCACTGACCGCTGCTAACGGTCACTGACCACTGCTAACGGTCACTGACCACTGCTAACGGTCACTGACAACTGCTAACGGTCACTGACAACTGCTAACAGTCACTGACCGCTGCTAACGGTCACTGACCACTGCTAACGGTCACTGACCACTGCTAATGGTCACTGACCACTGCTAACAGTCACTGACCACTGCTGACAGTCACTGACCACTGCTGACGGTCACTGACCGCTGCTAATGGTCACTGACCACTGCTAATGGTCACTGACCGCTGCTAACGGTCACTGACCACTGCTAACGGTCACTGACCACTGCTGATGGTCACTGACCGCTGCTAACGGTCACTGACCACTGCTAACGGTCATTGACCACTGCTGATGGTCACTGACCACTGCTAACGGTCACTGACCACTGCTGACGGTCACTGACCACTGCTGATGGTCACTGACCACTGCTAATGGTCACTGACCACTGCTAATGGTCACTGACCACTGCTAATGATCACTGACCACTGCTAATGATCACTGACCACTGCTAACAGTCACTGACCACTGCTGACGGTCACTGACCGCTGCTAATGACCGCTGCTAATGACCGCTGCTGACGGTCACTGACCGCTGCTAATGACTGCTGCTAATGACCGCTGCTGACGGTCACTGACCGCTGCTGACGGTCACTGACCGCTGCTGACGGTCACTGACCACTGCTGACGGTCACTGACCGCTGCTAATGACTGCTGCTAATGACCGCTGCTGACGGTCACTGACCGCTGCTGACGGTCACTGACCGCTGCTGACGGTCACTGACCACTGCTAACGGTCACTGACCGCTGCTGATGGTCACTGACCACTGCTAACGGTCACTGACCACTGCTGATGGTCACTGACCACTGCTAACGGTCCTGGTTTCTCAGTTCTTTACTCTAAACTTACCGTTAATAAGACATAGCCTAATACATCTTTCCAGAGGTTCAGAGTTGTTGTTCCGACATCAGGCGCTTTTTCCCCATGTGTTGAACGCAGCAATAGTCCGCTCACAATAGAGTAGGGAGTCCTTAATCTAACCCAGGACACGTACCTGTACCTACAGCTGTCTGTCTGTCTGCTGTCTGTCTGTCTGTCTGTCTGTCTGCTTGTGTTTCGATCACTCAGATTAGATTTTAATACCAGGTCAGAACGGAGCCCCAGTCGGTCTGTTTACCTGCAGAGGAAACTACCTGCACAATATTCACGTCTGTTCTCTGCCTCTCTGTCTGTCCGCCTGTCTCTCTGTCCACCTGTCTCTCTGCCTGTCTGTCTCCCAGGTGATCAGACAGGGCAGTGGAGAGATCGTCCCGTGGCGTCAGCCCACAGAGGAAGTGGATGCGAGGAACTACCTCCCCTGCCCGCTCTGCCTCGGTTTCTTCCTCCGTGCTGATCTCTGGAAACATCAGGCGTCCTGCCGCAAGAAGCTGACCACTGGCCCCTGCAGAGACTCCGCCTCCACAGCATACACAACCACTGACCCCTGCAGAGACTCCGCCTCCACAGCAGACACAACCACTGACCCCTGCAGAGACTCCGCCTCCACAGCATACACAACCACTGATCCCACAGGTAAGTCGGCCTGTGATCCAGCAGACAGCGGGCCCACAGAGGATGCACCTTCTGACCCCTTGGGAGATACGACCACAACACACGAGACCGGGACCAAGCGTCCCGTGACCTCTGACCCCAGGGTGGATCTGGTGGTGACCTGTGACGCCGGCGGTGCAGAGCTTCCCAGGAAGCGCAGCAGGGTCCAGGCTGCAGCGTCCCGCCTCCTTCCCATTTCCAGCGGAGCGTCTGAGAGCTGCAGCGAAGTCCTGCATCGCATGAACCAGGACCACGTCTCACACCAGGTCTGTACACCTGTAACCTGTCTGTCTCTCTACCTGTCTCTGTGCTGACTCCCCCCTCTCTGTCTAGGTCAAATCTGATTGGCTGATCTGTAAATACGGAAACAAGTTGATGGGGAACCAAGATGGCAGCCAGAGGAAGTACGACTACGTCAGTCAGAAGCTGCGGGAGCTCGGCAGGTTCGTCCTCGCTGCTAAATCTCTGGACTCTGGCGTTCGGACCCTACAGGACCTTCTGGCTCCGGGCCGCCTCAGTCTGGTGCTGGCCGCTGCCAGAAAAGCTTCTGGATACCGCTGGAGTCGCCCTCCGCTGGCCGTGAAGACCACACTGAAGACGGTTTGTGAGATAGCCATCGGAGAGAGTCTGCAGGACGGAGACTGGGAGGCTGCAGCCAAGACCACCGACTTCTACCACCTGCTGGGGAGGGAGTGGGACAACCTGGGGCTTCTGGACCACGACCACCACACAGGTAACACCTGAGTCGACCATGTGGGATGTCTGGTTAAATGTTATATACATAAACTATCACTGATTCACATGGTTGTATGATCAATCCCCCCAATGCTTTGCATTTCTTTCTAGCCACTTCAGTAGCAGGAGCTAAGCTGAAGAAACGATCGGTCCAATCAATAAGTGAGAAGTGTAAAGAGCCGTCTGACCCGAGACCAGATGGTGAGTCCTGATCTTGACCACTGACTTCTAAACGTTGATCTTTACCTCTGTCCATGCACAATATGCAGAGTAGGAAATGACTGAGTGCTGTTTGACGTTGTTTTCTGTCTCTCTCTACCTGTCTGTGTTTCCAGCACAGAGCAGTAACCGACCGCTGACCTCCATGATTCAAATAGAGTCCAGACTGCAGACTCCGATCACAGGTGGGTCCTCCTGGATTCAGCTCGCCACCAATCCATTACTAATAGGGGAGTCACAATTCAATTTGACTTTCGATTCAGCAGTGACGACAATGCCACAGTAAGAGCCACGAGATGGCAGAAGTTATATATTTACAACAACAGTTTGAGTTCTCTCAGAGTTTACAGGATGCACATGAATGCACCATTAGTTTGACAAAGTGTACATGAATGCACCGTGGAGGCCCGTCGGAGCACACATTCTTTACCTTCATTGTTTGTTTTCATAACTCACTCACGCTTTGCACGGGAAGACAAAATGTTGCCACACGGTGACTGTGCAGGAAGTGTGTATGTGTTCAGGAAGTCTATCAGCATTGATCAACTTTTCCATCTGTCTTTCAGTCCCTGTTGCTCCGAGGAAGGTCCGACGTCGGCCCTGGTCGTCTGCAGAGAAGGAGGCAGTCTGGAGACAGTTGGGAGTCCACGTTCTGGTCCAGTCGGTGCCAGGGAAGGAGGTCTGTCAGCGCTGTCTGGACCTGGAGCCGGTCCTCAGAGGGCGACACTGGAAGGACATCAAGAACCAGGTCCACAACCAGATCCAGAGCCAAAAGAAGCAGCAGTTCCACGCCCAGATGGACCTTCAGGACAACCAGGAACAACAAGAGCAAATCCAAAATCACAAGAAGCAGTACCAGGCTCAAGTAGACCAACACGGCACAGACCACAACCAGAAGAATACCCAAATGGACCTCCAGGACCAGGACATTAAGAATCAGAAGAAACAGCAGTACCATACCCAGGTGGACCAGGACAACATTCAGAATCAGAAGAAACAGCAGTACCATACCCAGATGGACCAACAGGACCAGGACAACATTCAGAATCACAAGAAACAGCAGTACCATACCCAGATGGACCTCCAGGACCTTGACAACATTCAGAATCAGAAGAAACAGCAGTACCATACCCAGATGGACCTCCAGAACCAGGACAACATTCAGAATCAGAAGAAACAGCAGTACCATACCCAGATGGATCTTGAAATTCACAAAAAGCAGCTGTGCCATGCGAGAATAGCTCACCAGGACCAAATTCAGATCCATAAAAAACAGCTGTATCCAATGGGCGAGCATCGGGACACTTCTGTACTGACGGGTCCACATTATGGTTCTGAGGGGCCACATAGAGTCCCTGGACAGTCCCTACTGGAGCGGGAGCCCGCTCCCAGTCCATACCAACTCCCACACAGGACTCTGGGGCCTCACATGGACCAGCTGCTGTCCAGAACAGAGTGGACCGACGAGTCTTTGGCCCAACACTACGCAGTCAGCAGGCAGCTGGACAGGAACCTGCCACCCAATCCACACTCTGGACATGTCCACTTCTGATGGTCGGTACTAACGACGATGGTTCAGGGCGAGGGTTCGGACTGGACAGGAGGATCTGAGCAGAGACAGTTACTCAAATACTGACGCTAAATATAAACCCCGGTCTCCTGGGTGAAAGTCCTGTGTTTATTTGACCCCGCAGCTCAGGCTGGAAACCTGTACGTTTATCTCTCCTGCTTCTGTTACTAATCTGCAGGAACCAATCACAAACTGGCTTATCCACCTGGCGCGCTATTGGCCGGTTTAACACGATGACGATAGAGAAGCGACCACGCAGCTTCTTGTTTACATTCAACATGGCGGCCACCAAAGCGCAGCGACCCGTTGATGGCGCTGTCGCTGTTACGTCACCCGGATCGTTGCTCTGATTGGTTGGACTATCCAATGGCGTACAGAGTCGTGTGATCTACGCCCGTTGGTCCCGCCTCCTCAGAGAAAACACAGAGCAGACTCCCCAGACTGATGTTCAGTCTTAAACATGGAGCTGGTCTGCTGGTAGACGGACTAGAGGATACATGTAAGATATTGAACATATGAAAAAAAACTACAAAAGTCCCTTTATGGACGACCAGAATCAAATGAAATGAGGTGTCGACCGTACAACTTTGCTTTTCTGTGTTAAAATTGTAACTTTTTTCAATCTTTTAGTCTTTTTTCACACTTTTTTTTCGCTTTTCCCGATGTTTTTGGACACGTTTTAGTCACTTTTTTCCAAGTTGTTTGTCACTGTTGCTGATGTTTTTGTTGATTTTTCGGCACTTTTTCAACGTTCTTTTATTAAAAAAATTGTTTTCAAATGCTATAAAATTGACTAAAACACCCAAATGTAATGAAAGTAGTGAACGGATCATTCATTTAACTTGTGAGTAGCGTTGTAGGGAACCATCCATGTTATTTCTTTTGACAGAAACCCAAATGTTCTGATATAGAAACCTTTTGAAAACGGGTCAGATTAGACGCGAAGACAACAGGATGTTGAACCTGTTTGTTTGTCACCTGTTTGTTTGTCATCCCATCAAAAAGGGTCTAATGCTGCGTTCCAGGCAACCCGTAACCCGTGTGCTCACCACCTTCTACCCGTGAAAGTGCCCTGGAACGCCAGTCCAACCCGTAACTTACTACCTGTGACCTCGTACCAGATCGTTGTTCTCCCGGTTACAGTTTCTGACGTCACACACACATAAACAACAATGGCGACCCCTGTTGATGCCGTACAGACGCCGGTGATTAACGGAGAGAAATATAAATTAACAGACATAGTAATGAATAGAAGTAATTCTGCACATTGTAATTTATACACATACGATTGTGTACTACTACAGGTTATGTTTATTACCTTATATAACTTACGGGCTAAAAATTGTATCCGGAACGCAGCATAAAATCACCACTGACCTATAACTTCCAGGTTCTTCCAGGTTCGGGTATAGTTACAGCTTCCTGTAGTTGGAAAGAAGTCAAACTGCCAGCGGTCTCTGCCTGCAAGACAAAGACTTATATATTTACACTACATTATAAGTCACTGTTCAGTATTGTTGTTGTTGTTGAAGCTGCTGCTGTTCCTTTGTTGTTGTATTTACTCATTGTTACTCACAGCTTTCTGTTCCTGTCTGGTGTGTCCACACTGAACCAGTTCCTGTCTGGTGTGTCCACACTGAACCAGTTCCTGTCTGGTGTGTCCACACTGAACCAGTTCCTGTCTGGTGTGTCCACACTGAACCAGTTCCTGCCGTGTCTGAGCAGAGTGTAATCAGCCAGCATAACTACACACACCTGTGTGGGTGTCCAGAGGCTGGTGGTTCCTAATAGCTCCAGTAGATGGCAGAGTTCAACCACATTCATTTGTACTTTCTACAGCAGTAAACAAACATTTTTACAGTCTTGAGTCTGCATTATTTATTTCAAATGACACTAACAATAAGGCTGAAACTTAAAGGGTAACTTTGGTTGCTGTGTCTGTTCTGTTCTGTGAAACCAGAACCAGGATGTAATGTAACCCTGCAGGACTGATGTTCAGCAGCAGTTAGTCCACTAAAAGTTCTGTTGTTGCTGCTGACAGACTCAGATTATAAGTGTCTGACAACATTATGGGATGGATCCATACAGAGATAGACCTTTTAGTTAAAGAGTAAGATCCTTTTAGTTTAACATGAAACAGCCCCGAAATCACCATCACCAAACTACACCAGACTCCATGTAAATAATCAGGACGTTTAGTGTGTATAGAGCCAGACTCCATGTAAATAATCAGGACTTTTATCATCGTAAAACACACTTCATTCAAAGTGGACAGAAACTAAATAAAACTACCAAAAGCCGTCTTGGTTCATCTTTGATACGATGATAAAAGTCCTGATTATTTACATGGAGTCTTGCTCTATACACGCTAAAAGTAGTGATTATTTACATGGAGTCTGGCTCTATACACGCTAAAAGTCCTGATTATTTACATGGAGTCTGGCTCTATACACGCTAAAAGTAGTGATTATTTACATGGAGTCTGGCTCTATATACGCTAAAAGTAGTGATTATTTACATGGAGTCTGGCTCTATACACGCTAAAAGTCCTGATTATTTACATGGAGTCTGGCTCTATACACGCTAAAAGTAGTGATTATTTACATGGAGTCTGGCTCTATACACGCTAAAAGTAGTGATTATTTACATGGAGTCTGGCTCTATACACGCTAAAAGTCCTGATTATTTACATGGAGTCTTGCTCTATACATGCTAAAAGTCCTGATTATTTACATGGAGTCTTGCTCTATACACGCTAAAAGTAGTGATTATTTACATGGAGTCTGGCTCTATACATGCTAAAAGTCCTGATTATTTACATGGAGTCTTGCTCTATACACGCTAAAAGTAGTGATTATTTACATGGAGTCTGGCTCTATACACGCTAAAAGTAGTGATTATTTACATGGAGTCTGGCTCTATACACGCTAAAAGTCCTGATTATTTACATGGAGTCTGGCTCTATATACGCTAAAAGTAGTGATTATTTACATGGAGTCTGGCTATACACGCTAAAAGTCCTGATTATTTACATGGAGTCTGGCTCTATACACGCTAAAAGTAGTGATTATTTACATAGAGTCTGGCTCTATACACGCTAAAAGTAGTGATTATTTACATGGAGTCTGGCTCTATACACGCTAAAAGTCCTGATTATTTACATGGAGTCTGGCTCTATACACACTAAAAGTAGTGATTATTTACATGGAGTCTGGCTCTATACACGCTAAAAGTCCTGATTATTTACATGGAGTCTGGCTCTATACACGCTAACAGTAGTGATTATTTACATGGAGTCTGGCTCTATACACGCTAAAAGTAGTGATTATTTACATGGAGTCTGGCTCTATACACGCTAAAAGTAGTGATTATTTACATGGAGTCTGGTTCTATACAGGCTAAAAGTAGTGATTATTTACATGGAGTCTGGCTCTATACACACTAAAAGTCCTGATTATTTACATGGAGTCTTGCTCTATACACGCTAAAAGTAGTGATTATTTACATGGAGTCTGGTTCTATACAGGCTAAAAGTAGTGATTATTTACATGGAGTCCGGCTCTATACACACTAAAAGTCCTGATTATTTACATGGAGTCTGGCTCTATACACGCTAAAAGTAGTGATTATTTACATGGAGTCTGGCTCTATACACGCTAAAAGTCCTGATTATTTACATGGAGTCTGGCTCTATACACGCTAAAAGTCCTGATTATTTACATGGAGTCTGGCTCTATACACGCTAAAAGTAGTGATTATTTACATGGAGTCTGGCTCTATACACGCTAAAAGTAGTGATTATTTACATGGAGTCTGGCTCTATACACGCTAAAAGTCCTGATTATTTACATGGAGTCTGGCTCTATACACGCTAAAAGTAGTGATTATTTACATGGAGTCTGGCTCTATACACGCTAAAAGTAGTGATTATTTACATGGAGTCTGGCTCTATACACGCTAAAAGTCCTGATTATTTACATGGAGTCTTGCTCTATACACGCTAAAAGTAGTGATTATTTACATGGAGTCTGGCTCTATACACGCTAACAGTAGTGATTATTTACATGGAGTCTGGCTCTATACATGCTAAAAGTAGTGATTATTTACATGGAGTCTGGCTCTATACACGCTAAAAGTAGTGATTATTTACATGGAGTCTGGCTCTATACACGCTAAAAGTAGTGATTATTTACATGGAGTCTGGTTCTATACAGGCTA
>CM042445.1:458665-466165 GCA_023631565.1 Gymnocephalus cernua
TACTGTTTATCAGACACTGTTTCTATGGTCCCATGTACTACCTTTAATGTAATGTACTACTGTTTATCAGACACTGTTTCTATGGTCCCATGTACTACCTTTAATGTAATGTACTACTGTTTATCAGACACTTTTTCTATGGTCCCATGTACTACCTTTAATATAATGTACTACTGTTTATCAGACACTGTTTATATAGTACCATGTACTACCTTTACTGTAATGTACTACTGTTTATCAGACACTGTTTCTATGGTCCCATGTACTACCTTTAATGTAATGTACTACTGTTTACCAGACACTGTTACTATGGTCCCATGTACTACCTTTACTGTAATGTACTACTGTTTATCAGACACTGTTTCTATGGTCCCATGTACTACCTTTAATGTAATGTACTACTGTTTATCAGACACTGTTTCTATGGTCCCATGTACTACCTTTACTGTAATGTACTATTGTTTATCAGACACTGTTTCTATGGTCCCATGTACTACCTTTAATGTAATGTACTACTGTTTATCAGACACTGTTCCTATGGTCCCATGTACTACCTTTAATGTAATGTACTACTGTTTATCAGACACTGTTTATATAGTACCATGTACTACCTTTACTGTAAT
Organism: Gymnocephalus cernua; assembly: GCA_023631565.1. Lineage (NCBI taxonomy): Eukaryota > Metazoa > Chordata > Actinopteri > Perciformes > Percidae > Gymnocephalus > Gymnocephalus cernua. The sequence goes on from CM042445.1 coordinate 459,289, forward strand.
GTACTACTGTTTATCAGACACTGTTACTATGGTCCCATGTACTACCTTTAATGTAATGTACTACTGTTTATCAGACATTGTTTATATAGTACCATGTACTACCTTTACTGTAATGTACTACTGTTTATCAGACACTGTTTCTATGGTCCCATGTACTACCTTTACTGTAATGTACTACTGTTTATCAGACACTGTTTATATAGTACAATGTACTACCTTTACTGTAATGTACTACTGTTTATCAGACACTGTTTCTATGGTCCCATGTACTACCTTTACTGTAATGTACTACTGTTTATCAGACACTGTTACTATGGTCCCATGTACTACTTTTACTGTAATGTACTACTGTTTACCAGACACTGTTCCTATGTTCCCTTGTACTACCTTTACTGTAATGTACTACTGTTTATCAGACACTTTTTCTATGGTCTTATGTACTACCTTTACTGTAATTTACTACTGTTTATCAGACACTGTTCCTATGTTCCCTTGTGCTACCTTTACTGTAATGTACTACTGTTTATCAGACACTGTTACTATGGTCCCATGTACTACCTTTACTGTAATGTACTACTGTTTATCAGACACTGTTACTATGGTCCCATGTACTACCTTTACTGTAATGTACTATTGTTTACCAGACACTGTTTATATAGTACCATGTACTACCTTTACTGTAATGTACTACTGTTTACCAGACACTCGCCATGCCCGAAGGTTTTTTCCAAGATGTTTGTCTAATTGCGATGTAGATGTGAACCTGCGGCCAAATCCACAAGACAGAGTTGATGAATATGTAGAAGTACAGTAATCACTTCTTTGTTTTGCTTTTTACAGTACAAGCAAGTTGAGGAACACTGCATTAGATGTTTTACAGTACTGTCTTTTCTTTTCTATTTCCTAGCTAATTATTTTGCTTTGATTCTAATAAACCTATGTTGTGATCGTACTGTATTGTTTTTCATCAATACATTTCAGGTTTTGTTCAATGATTCCACTGTGTCTGTAGTATTCTCTCTTCTACTGCAGTACTTCTACAGGGATGTATTTATATCTAGTACTATAATGAAACATGTATCACCTATTTTGTACTACAATATTTAATGATTGTACGAACGATGACCGAGTGAACTATGGGTAGCTTGTGTGTGGGTTATCTAAAGTAACATTTCAATGGTATTTCACAATAAATTATTTTTTTGAACCAATGATTGTGCAAGATGTATTTAAAGATATGAATGCACAATGCAATGTTGTGAACATTGGACAGTCTGTGTTACAAGTGATGGTCGTTTTGACTTTTGTGTCTAGAGTTTAGAAAAATGGCATCAAGGTTCTGAAATGAGTAGCAACGTGATTGTAAAAAACTAACATTACTGCTGTATTTTCACTGGAAACAGTTATTGACCAATCAGAAGTAAGTGGAGTTAAATTCTTGGTCTGAACACTCCTGTGTGTGTGTGTGTGTGTGTGTGTGTGTGTGTGTGTGTGTGTGTGTGTGTGTGTGTGTGTGTGTGTGTGTATGTGTGTGTGTGTGTGTGTGTGTGTGTGTGTGTGTGTGTGTGTGTGTGTGTGTGTGTGTGTGTGTCCATTAACATTAACAGTACTGATGTCTAAAGATAGCAGCAGCTATTTCTGATCCATCATCTCTGTGTAGAGAATAAATTATTATTATTACAGGAAATGTTGGAACCAACTGGGGACAAAAAATGTTTATTGCCAACCAGAAGCTAAAACTAGGAAATATTAGTCTCTATTAAATATATTAGTCTGTACTAAAAACATTAGTCTCTACTTTAAATATTAGTCTCTACTAAAAACATTAGTCTCTACTTAAAACATTAAACATTAGTCTCTACTAAAAACATTAGTCTACTAAAAACATTAAACATTAGTCTCTACTAAATATATTAGTCTCTACTAAAAACATTAGTCTCTACTAAAAACATTAACATTAGTCTCTACTAAAAACATTAAACATTAGTCTCTACTAAATATATTAGTCTCTACTAAAAACATTAAATATTAGTCTCTACTAAAAACATTAAATATTAGTCTCTACTAAATATATTAGTCTCTACTAAAAACATTAAACATTAGTCTCTACTAAAAACCATTAAACATTAGTCTCTACTAAAAACATTAAACATTAGTCTCTACTAAAAACATTAGTCTCTACTAAAAACATTAGTCTCTACTAAAAACATTAAACATTAGTCTTTACTAAAAACATTAGTCTCTACTAAAAACATTAGTCTCTACTAAAAACATTAAACATTAGTCTCTACTAAAAACATTAGTCTCTACTAAAAACATTAGTCTCTACTAAAAACATTAGTCTCTACTAAAAACATTAAACATTAGTCTCTACTAAAAACATTAGTCTCTACTAAAAACATTAGTCTCTACTAAAAAACAGTAAACATTAGTCTCTACTAAAAAACATTAAACATTAGTCTCTACTAAAAACATTAGTCTCTACTAAAAACATTAAACATTAGTCTCTACTAAAAACATTAGTCTACTAAAAACATTAAACATTAGTCTCTACTAAAAACATTAAACATTAGTCTCTACTAAAAACATTAAACATTAGTCTCTACTAAAAACATTAGTCTCTACTAAAAACATTAGTCTCTACTAAAAACATTAAACATTAGTCTCTACTAAAAACATGAGTCTCTACTAAAAACATTAAACATTAGTCTCTACTAAAAACATTAGTCTCTACTAAAAACATTAAATATTAGTCTCTACTAAAAACATTAAACATTAGTCTCTACTAAAAACATTAAACATTAGTCTCTACTAAAAACATTAGTCTCTACTAAAAAACATTAAACATTAGTCTCTACTAAAAACATTAAACATTAGTCTCTACTAAAAACATTAGTCTACTAAAAATGGTGCATAGACAGGTGGTTTATAGACAGGTGGTTTATAGACAGGTGGTTTATAGACAGGTGGTGAGTAGACAGGACAAGAAATACGCTCTGCGTCACGTGGTAACCAGGAAGTGAAGTCACGTCTGATTTGAACCCAAACCTCCATCTTTTTATCAACTTCAGTCAGCAGTTCTGGTGTCTGTAGTTCTGGTGTCTATAGTTCTGAACATTCATTTATTCACACAGACCGTTACATGTCCAACATTCATTCATTCACACAGATTGTTACATGTCCAACATTCAATCATTCACACAGACGTTACATGTCCAACATTCATTCAGTCACACAGACCATTACACGTCCAACATTCATTCATTCACAAAGACTGTTACATGTCCAACATTCATTCATTCACACAGACCGTTACATGTCCAACATTCATTCATTCACACAGACTGTTACAGTTCCAACATTCATTCACACAGACGTTACACGTCCAACATTCATTCATTCACACAGACCGTTACATGTCCAACATTTATTCAGTCACACAGACGTTACATGTCCAACATTCATTCAGTCACACAGACCGTTACACGTCCAACATTCATTCATTCACAAAGACTTTTACATGTCCAACATTCATTCATTCACACAGACCGTTACATGTCCAACATTCATTCATTCACACAGACTGTTACAGTTCCAACATTCATTCACACAGACGTTACACGTCCAACATTCATTCATTCACACAGACCGTTACATGTCCAACATTCATTTAGTCACACAGACCGTTACATGTCCAACATTCATTCATTCACAAAGACTGTTACATGTCCAACATTCATTCATTCACACAGACCGTTACATGTCCAACATTCATTCATTCACACAGACTGTTACAGTTCCAACATTCATTCACACAGACGTTACACATTCAACATTCATTCATTCACAAAGACCGTTACATGTCCAACATTCATTCACACAGGACGTTACATGTCCAACATTCATTCATTCACACAGACCGTTACATGTCCAATATTCATTCACACAGACGTTACACGTCCCAACATTCATTCATTCACACAGACCGTTACACGTCCAACATTCATTCATTCACACAGACCGTTACACGTCCAGCATTCATTCATTCACACAGACCGTTACACGTCCAACATTCATTAATTCACACAGACCGTTACACGTCCAACATTCATTCATTCACAGAGACCGTTACATGTCCAACATTCATTCATTCACACAGACCGTTACACGTCCAACATTCATTCACACAGACCGTTAGACGCCAGCATTCATTCATTCACACAGACCATTACACTTCCAACATTCATTCATTCACACAGACCATTACATTTCCAACATTCATTCATTCACACAGACCGTTAGACGTCCAACATTCATTCACACAGACCGTTAGACGTCCAGCATTCATTCATTCACACAGACCATTACACTTCCAACATTCATTCATTCACACAGACCATTACACTTCCAACATTCATTCATTCACACAGACCATTACACGTCCAGCATTCATTCATTCACACAGACCGTTACACGTCCAACATTCAGTCACACAGACTGTTACACGTCCAACATTCATTCATTCACACAGACCGTTACACGTCCAACATTCAGTCACACAGACCGTTACACGTCCAGCATTCATTCATTCACACAGACCGTTACACGTCCAACATTCAGTCACACAGACCGTTACATGTCCAACATTCATTCATTCACACAGACCGTTACACGTCCAACATTCAGTCACACAGACCCTTACACGTCCAACATTCATTCATTCACACAGACTGTTACACGTCCAACATTCATTCACACAGACCGTTACACGTCCAGCATTCACTCATTCACACAGACCGTTACACGTCCAACATTCATTCACACAGACCGTTACACGTCCAGCATTCATTCATTCACACAGACCGTTACACGTCCAACATTCATTCACACAGACCGTTACACGTCAAACATTCATTCACACAGACTGTTACATGTCCAGCATTCTTTCATTCACACAGACCGTTACATGTCCAACATTCATTCATTCACACAGACCGTTTCACGTCCAACATTCATTCACACAGACCGTTACACGTCCAGCATTCATTCATTCACACAGACCGTTACACGTCCAACATTCATTCACACAGACCGTTACATGTCCAACATTCATTCATTCACACAGACTGTTACACGTACAACATTCATTCAGACAGACGTTACACGTCCAACATTCATTCATTCACACAGACCTTTACACGTCCAACATTCATTCATTCACACAGACCGTTACACGTCCAACATTCATTCACACAGACCGTTACACATCCAACATTCAGTCACACAGACCGTTACATGTCCAACATTCATTCATTCACACAGACCGTTACATGTCCAGCATTCATTCATTCACACAGACCTTTACACGTCCAACATTCATTCATTCACACAGACCGTTACACGTCCAACATTCATTCATTCACACAGACATTACATGTCCAACATTCATTCACACAGACGTTACATGTCCAACATTCATTCATTCACACAGACATTACATGTCCAACATTCATTCACACAGACGTTACATGTCCAACATTCATTCATTCACACAGACGTTACATGTCCAACATTCAGTCACACAGACCCTTACACGTCCAACATTCATTCATTCACACAGACTGTTACACGTCCAACATTCATTCACACAGACCGTTACACGTCCAGCATTCACTCATTCACACAGACCGTTACACGTCCAACATTCATTCACACAGACCGTTACACGTCCAGCATTCATTCATTCACACAGACCGTTACACGTCCAACATTCATTCACACAGACCGTTACACGTCAAACATTCATTCACACAGACTGTTACATGTCCAGCATTCTTTCATTCACACAGACCGTTACATGTCCAACATTCATTCATTCACACAGACCGTTTCACGTCCAACATTCATTCACACAGACCGTTACACGTCCAGCATTCATTCATTCACACAGACCGTTACACGTCCAACATTCATTCACACAGACCTTACATGTCCAACATTCATTCATTCACACAGACTGTTACACGTACAACATTCATTCAGACAGACGTTACACGTCCAACATTCATTCATTCACACAGACCTTTACACGTCCAACATTCATTCATTCACACAGACCGTTACACGTCCAACATTCATTCACACAGACCGTTACACATCCAACATTCAGTCACACAGACCGTTACATGTCCAACATTCATTCATTCACACAGACCGTTACATGTCCAGCATTCATTCATTCACACAGACCTTTACACGTCCAACATTCATTCATTCACACAGACCGTTACACGTCCAACATTCATTCATTCACACAGACATTACATGTCCAACATTCATTCACACAGACGTTACATGTCCAACATTCATTCATTCACACAGACGTTACATGTCCAACATTCATTCACACAGACCGTTACATGTCCAACATTCATTCACACAGACGTTACATGTCCAACATTCATTCATTCACACAGACGTTACATGTCCAACATTCATTCACACAGACGTTACATGTCCAACATTCATTCACACAGACCGTTACATGTCCAACATTCATTCACACAGACTGTTACATGTCCAACATTCATTCATTCACACAGACCGTTACATGTCCAACATTCATTCACACAGACTGTTACATGTCCAACATTCATTCATTCACACAGGCCGTTACATGTCCAACATTCATTCATTCACACAGACCATTACATGTCCAACATTCATTCATTCACACAGACCGTTACATGTCCAACATTCATTCACACAGACCGTTACACGTCCAACATTCATTCACACAGACCGTTACACGTCCAACATTCATTCACACAGACCGTTACATGTCCAACATTCATTCATTCACACAGACGTTACACAT
>CM042445.1:481165-483665 GCA_023631565.1 Gymnocephalus cernua
CATGCTGAAAACATGCTAAAACATGCTAATAACATGCTGAAACATGCTAGAAACATGCTGGAAACATGCTGGAAACATGCTAATAACATGCTGAAACATGCTAAAAACATGCTGAAAACATGCTAAAAACATGCTAAAAACATGCTGAAACATGCTGAAAACATGCTGAAACATGCTAGAAACATGCTGAAACACGCTGAAAACATGCTTTAAACATGCTGAAAACATGCTAATAACATGCTGAAACATGCTAAAAACATGCTAAATACATGCTAATAACATTCAGAAACATGCTGAAACATGCTAAAAACATGCTGAAACATGCTGAAAACATGCTGAAACATGCTACAAACATGCTGGAAACATGCTGAAACATGCTAATAACATGCTGAAACATGCTAGAAACATGCTGGAAACATGCTAATAACATGCTGAAACATGCTAGAAACATGCTGGAAACATGCTGGAAACATGCTAAAAACATGCTAAAACATGCTAAAACATGCTGAAACATGCTGAAACATGCTAAAACATGCTGAAACATGCTGAAACATGCTAAAACATCTAAAACATGGGCTAATCACGTTAAAAAGAGACAAAATTTACCCAAATAACATCAGAAGGTCTAATAAATAAAGCGTGTTGAAGTGGATCTGAGACGTTGGAGCCTCAAAACACAGAAAACTACGAAGAAAGACGCTGAAATGTGGTTTCCACCGTATTGTGATGCGTTTGCGTTGTTGTGAAGACGTGGTGACGTCGTATCGGGGGAAGTGGCGAGCTCAAGGTTAGAGCTGAGAGCGTGAGACCGGGAGGTCGTCGTCTAGCCGCTGTCTCGGCTCGGTGCGTTTCCGCTACGATGACCGAGTTACCGAGACACACCGACCGTGGTTACAGTTTTTCGGAAGTTGACGCAGGACAGTGTTTGCTGCGATATGATATTGATGGCGAAAGAGCTCGCGGTGACGCTTCCTGAGACGAGCAGACAGCAGTGGTATCTGTGCCCTGATGACTGACTGACAGGCTGAGTGCTTTATTTCTACAAGGCGACTCAGTTACATTCCTTTTCACTTAAGTTAGTATAATTATTACAGTTCTGACTGATACTGAGTATGTGACTGCTCACGTTTGTATTTCATGTGCGTTGTTGACCTGCTGCAGTAGTTCCACTGCATTAAGATAATGTCATTAATAGTGTTTGTTGTTGTTATTTATACATCTAGCCTATATATGATTCCTATGGGTTGTGTACGGCAGCCTTCCTGTTCTCTCCCTTCTCCCTCACCTGCACTTTCTTCTATTATATATTATTATTTAAATTTTATATTTAGTGTTTAATAAATAATTGTTAAATATAGTACAGAGTCTGTAGTCCCCCCCCCCCCCCTCCCCCCCCCCAACCCTACCACCTTCACTGACAATTTTTCTGGTCTATTATAAGAAACAGACAGACAGACAAAAGCCAAAAACCTTCAACAACAGCTGTCATGAACTCCTCCTCTTTCCTCTTCAGGGCGACCAATCAGGAGACTCCGAAGTGCTCGCCCCTGCCGGCGCGGGGCGGAGACCCCGTGGAGATCCTGGTTCCCCGTGACATCACCGACCCCCTGAATCTGAAGGGTGGGGGGCGGGACGGAGAGGGCGGGGGCAAGGTCCTGCTGTCCCCCCTGAAGTCCAGACGAAGACACCGAAACAGACACCACGGGGGGGGAGGAGGGGCGGAGAAGGGGGCGGAGCCTGCCAGACTGTTTCCTGCCAAAGCCCCACCCACAGGTGAGTTAATGTTACTGCGTGTTACCGTCTCTTTAAGAGTTAATGTTACTGCGTGTTACTGTCTCTTTAAGAGTTAATGTTACTGCGTGTTACTGTCTCTTTAAGAGTTAATGTCACTGCGTGTTACTGTCTCTTTAAGAGTTAATGTTACTGCGTGTCACTGTCTCTTTAAGAGTTAATGTCACTGCGTGTTACTGTCTCTTTAAGAGTTAATGTTACTGCGTGTTACTGTCTCTTTAAGAGTTAATGTCACTGCGTGTTACTGTCTCTTTAAGAGTTAATGTTACTGCGTGTTACTGTCTCTTTAAGAGTTAATGTCACTGCGTGTTACTGTCTCTTTAAGAGTTAATGTTACTGCGTGAGCAGGGGGAACAAGAGAAGCAGGGGGAAGGAGAGGAGCAGGGGGAAGGAGAGGAGCAGGGGGAAGGAGGGAAGGAGAGGAGCAGGGGGAAGGAGAGGGAACGAGAGGAGCAGGGGGAAGGAGAGGAGATGGAGGAAGGAGAGGAGGAGCAGGGGGAAGGAGAGGAGCAGGGGGAAGGAGAGGAGCAGGGGGAAGGAGAGGAATCGTAGAGTAACAGTAGTGTTTGTAAATGTGTTTCCTGCAGTTCCGGCGTCGGCCACAGAGGGCGCTGTCTCTCCGCTCCCCTGTGAACTCAACACGGCCATCACCTGTCGGGACGACGTGGCCCCGCCCCCCATCCTCCCGCGGAGACACACCCACCCTCCG
>CM042445.1:491165-493665 GCA_023631565.1 Gymnocephalus cernua
TCAGTTATTGATTACATTCAGATGTTGATACAACTACTAGGCTACTTAAATATATATAACACCACATTGTTAGACATTATGATGTTCTGGACCTTTGCTTCAAAACATTTTCTCTAACTCGACCTTTTTAAATTTTGTTGAATACGTACGAATACGATATACGAATACGTACGCGGCGTATTGGAAGAAATGCGGCCTCCCCGCATAAATATGCTGATTTCCGCGCTGATTTCTGCAAGTTCCCGCAATTTCATCGCAAATTGCATAAATATTCCGCATATTCCATCGCATTTTTTAAGAAAACGTGGCGCATGATCAAGGATTTTTGCTGCAACAATCACAAAAAAAGTGTGTTTTTCTGGAGGGACTGTAATTATAATATCTCTACCAGTGTAAGTGTTGACTATATTTATAATATCTCTGCCAGTGTAAGTGTTGACTATATTTATAATATCTCTGCCAGTGTAAGTGTTGACTATATTTATAATATCTCTGCCAGTGTAAGTGTTGACTATATTTATAATATCTCTACCAGTGTAAGTGTTGACTATATTTATAATATCTCTGCCAGTGTAAGTGTTGACTATATTTATAATATCTCTGCCAGTGTAAGTGTTGACTATATTTATAATATCTCTGCCAGTGTAAGTGTTGACTATATTTATAATATCTCTGCCAGTGTAAGTGTTGACTATATTTATAATATCTCTGCCAGTGTAAGTGTTGACTATATTTATAATATCTCTGCCAGTGTAAGTGTTGACTATATTTATAATATCTCTGCCAGTGTAAGTGTTGACTATATTTATAATATCTCTGCCAGTGTAAGTGTTGACTATATTTATAATATCTCTGCCAGTGTAAGTGTTGACTATATTTATAATATCTCTGCCAGTGTAAGTGTTGACTATATTTATAATATCTCTGCCAGTGTAAGTGTTGACTATATTTATAATATCTCTGCCAGTGTAAGTGTTGACTATATTTATAATATCTCTGCCAGTGTAAGTGTTGACTATATTTATAATATCTCTGCCAGTGTAAGTGTTGACTATATTTATAATATCTCTACCAGTGTAAGTGTTGACTATATTTATAATATCTCTGCCAGTGTAAGTGTTGACTATATTTATAATATCTCTGCCAGTGTAAGTGTTGACTATATTTATAATATCTCTGCCAGTGTAAGTGTTGACTATATTTATAATATCTCTGCCAGTGTAAGTGTTGACTATATTTATAATATCTCTGCCAGTGTAAGTGTTGACTATATTTATAATATCTCTGCCAGTGTAAGTGTTGACTATATTTATAATATCTCTGCCAGTGTAAGTGTTGACTATATTTATAATATCTCTATCAGTGTAAGTGTTGACTATATTTATAATATCTCTATCAGTGTAAGTGTTGACTATATGTATAATATATCTTGGTTATTTTGGGTCTTTGGGTCACTTTGGTGTTTTAAAGGAAGTAACTGTCAATAAAACTCAACACTTCCTGCACACGTTTCAATGGCCCATAAATCATTAGTAGTTTTCTTGTTTCCAGGTAACCAGCGGCCGATCTACCTGTTCCACAAAGGCCCCGCCCCCAGGAAGTGATGTCGCCAGGACAGGACAGACGGAGGAATCTGATTGGTCCTTATATATTCTGTATATATTATGACTGTGAGGCTCGCAGCTGATTGGCTGAACATTGGAGACAGTTTGATGACATCACAGAGGAGAATAAACTCTGACTGGTCGACACTGGCTCACGGAGCCGGAGCAAAGGATTGTGGGAGATTGTGGGAGATTTTCCCCCACCCACCCCCCACCCCAGTGTGAACACTGACAGGAAGTGACACGTCTGCAGGTCGCTCCTTTCAAAAGTTTTTTTTGTTTCAGTTTTTTGTCTAAAGAAATAAAGCGAAATGATCCAAGACTTTTATTTTCTGTTTTTCATGTCATCTGTGATTAGAAATATAATATATATATATATATATATATATATATATATATATATATATATATATATATATATATATATATATATATATATATATATATAATATTTAAATCTCTAAGAATTCAGATTCAAATCTTTATTTTATTTTGAAGGGACAGAAAAAAAGAAGACAAACAATAATTTTGAATCTTTATTTTATTTTGAAGGGACAGAAAAAAAGACAAACAATAATTTTGAATCTTTATTTTGAAGGGACAGAAAAAAAGACAAAAACAATAATTTTGAATCTTGATTTTATTTTGAAGGGACAGAAAAAAAAGACAAAAACAATAATTTTGAATCTTTATTATATTTTGAAAGGACAGAAAAAAAGACAAAAACAATAATTTTGAATCTTTATTTTATTTTGAAAGGACAGAAAAAAAAGACAAAAACAATAATTTTGAATCTTTATTTTATTTTGAAGTGACAGAAAAAAAAGACCAAAAACAATAATTTTGAATCTTTATTTTATTTTGAAGGGACAGAAAAAAAAGACAAAAACAATTAA
>CM042445.1:501165-511165 GCA_023631565.1 Gymnocephalus cernua
ACATGGAGTCTGGCTCTATACACGCTAAAAGTCCTGATTATTTACATGGAGTCTGGCTCTATACACGCTAAAAGTAGTGATTATTTACATGGAGTCTGGCTCTATACACGCTAAAAGTCCTGATTATTTACATGGAGTCTGGCTCTATACACACTAAAAGTCCTGATTATTTACATGGAGTCTGGTGTAGTTTGGTGATGGTGATTTCGGGGCTGTTTGATGTTAAACTAAAAGGATCTTACTCTTTAACTAAAAGGTCTATCTCTGTAGGGATCCATCCCATAATGTTGTCAGACACTTATAATAACAATCTGAGTCTGTCAACTGGCATTTTTCAACATGTTTTCTGAGGTTTTCACACGTTTTGAGATGTTTATTGGTAGTTTTTTGCCTGCTTCTTGACTTAAAGTGGAACTAGTCCAGTAAAGTGTCCAACATGTGCTGAGTCACCTTTGTGTGTGTTCCTGGTGTTCACATTATTCTGACCACGTTGTGTTTATCTGCAGAGTTCTTAAGATTGATGATGAGCTGACAGTAAACACGTTACACAAGCACACACACACACACACACGTCACACACACACACACACACAGACACACACACACAGACACACACACACACACACACACACACACACACACACACACACACAGACACACACACACACACACACACACACACACACACACACACTACAGACACACACACACACACACACACACACACACAGACACACACAGCAGGCCCAGTTAGGAGTTTCATAGTACCTACAATCATTACACTCGGGTCACGTAGACCTGAACACCTCATATGTAATAGTGTGTGTATATATATATATATATATATATATATATATATATATATATATATATATATATATATATATATATATATATATATATATATATATATATATATATATTCACATTTTAACATTTTATAAAACACATTCATTTCATAATTGAAGTTTTCTAACCATTCATCCATAGCTGTTACATCATATATTCCCTGTACAAGCTTATCCACCTGAATCACATCCTGATTGTTAATGTTAAGATTCAACAAATATATCAGAGTTATTGCAGTGACAAGCAGACAGGTCCTAGACTGGGTGGGCTCCTCTGCAGCTCATGTGTAGGTGTGTGATTAACCTGCTTCAGTGTAACAGCAGTTTAAACTTTTAAGCTACGACACAATGTCACGTTAACACGACTGGGTGAAAATGTCAGAGTAACTACAGTCACAGTACTACAGTCACAGTACTACAGTCACAGTACTACAGTCACAGTACTACAGCTATCTAACGTATGGGGAAATCATAGAACACGTGACAACCAATGTTTACATCATGTTGAGCATCCCTTGACAGGTCTCTAGTGCTCGGCTAGCAACCGAGCTAACGCTAATCTGATGTCTGTTTACGTTAGCTGCGATTGGTTAAAGCTACCGATAGGAGGGTAAAAACTACGTGATGAGTATATTACATGTCGTCCTACCTTGGAACAAATGTACACGTCCTTGTGTGAGGGAAACATTAATTATCATTATTAATTGTTTTAGTTTTCACTGTGAATATAACCATTGAGGTATTTGGCTGAATGTCCTTGATAAGATTAGGGATTTCAATCTCTCGGAGCCTTAGAAGGTAGAAACTGATAATAATGTGTGTGCTATCTTATTAAGAATTCCTTGTCTGTTAGCTCATGGTTTCTGTGTCAGTGTCTTTTGTATAAAGTCAGTCCCTCCAGAAAAACGCGGAGTGTTTTTGTGATTGTTTGGGGCATAAATCTTTGATTATGCGGCACGTTTTCTTAATAAATGTGATGGAATATGCTCTATATGATATTTATGTAGTTTTATGCGATGAAATTGCGGGAATTTGCAAAAACTGCGGTTTGATGAAAAAGAGAAAACAAAGTGATTCCCCCCCAACACCGTGTTCTCACTAGGAGAAATTACATCACTTCATAACGTTCCCATGGCAACAGGGGAAAATGGCTGCTCTCGTGTGAAGTAAACAACATTTTTCATCTTTCTGCTGAGACATATGTAGGGTTGGGTATTGTTTGGGTTTTTTCTGATACTGGTGCTAAATCAGTACTTTTAAAACAGTGCCTGAACCGATACTTTTTAATAAAGTTTTTAAAAAAGAAGAAGAAACAAGAATTATAGGCCGACTAAACAACAGTCTGTGACATTAAGAACACATTGTTTATTACTAAGGCCATATGGTCAAAATTAAATGATTTAATAGTAATGTAATAACTATAACTTATAATAAACAATAACTTATTTCACCAGTAAATTGCTGTTGAACGACAAAAACAACCACCAGATGGGAAACCAAACAATTACCAGTGTCAGTGAACGCACCGTCTGTGTGTTTCCGACGTCGGCAGCTGCTGCGCTGCAGAGCAGACTGTTGATATACAGTCACACTTTACACTGTTTAACGTCACCTGTCGGCATGTTAACCTGTTTAATCACGCTGCTAGCTAACGCTAGGCTAACGTTACCTGCTGTCCAGTGTAGCGTAAAGTCAGACACCGAAATCTTCGTTCTTATTCGGTCTCGTTACTACCGTTTACGTCGGATCCGGGGGCCATTGGCACCGAGTTTCGGTACCCAACCCGAGATATATGTGACTTTTTTGCAACGAAAATGCGAGGATTATGAAATCATGCAAGCCCCGCATATTTTGCGCGGAAATCGGCAATTTATGCGGCAAAAGTGCGGCATATTTTAAAAAATGCGCCCCCCCCGCATGAATATGCGGACTTTGGGTGATTATGCATTGAATTCTGCGATCGCATAATCGTGTTTTTCTGGAGCGACTGTAAAGTACTCTGAGTCTCTGTAAACTTCTCTTCTTGTGCACAAGAATAAAAAAACAACAAAGACGTTGACTGGCTCGAGATCTTTATTGAACAAATCCTTGTTACCAACATTTCCATTACACTTGTTAGTGTTGTTGACGTTAAGTTGATATTCTGGTCTGCCACACAGTCTGATCTACAGTAAACATTTCTTCTGGTCCTGTTTCGGGTTTGGGGAAAGGGATGAAATACACCCCAGTTTCTAATACACCCCAGTTTCTAATATACCCCAGTTTCTAATACACCCCAGTTTCTAATACACCCCAGTTTCTAATATACCCCAGTTTCTAATACACCCCAGTTTCTAATATACCCCAGTTTCTAATACACCCCAGTTTCTAATATACCCCAGTTTCTAATATACCCCAGTTTCTAATACACCCCAGTTTCTAATACACCCCAGTTTCTAATACACCCCAGTTTCTAATATACCCCAGTTTCTAATATACCCCAGTTTCTAATACACCCCAGTTTCTAATATACCCCAGTTTCTAATACACCCCAGTTTCTAATACACCCCAGTTTCTAATACACCCCAGTTTCTAATATACCCCAGTTTCTAATACACCCCAGTTTCTAATACACCCCAGTTTCTAATACACCCCAGTTTCTAATATACCCCAGTTTCTAATACACCCCAGTTTCTAGCCTTTCGGGGTACCAGCTATCGGTCTTACACGTCCCCCATGTACATCGTTCGACCATTGTTATTCGTTGGGGGTTTTGAGTGAATAAACTTCATAAATACACCATTAATTTCTAATTTGAATTTGAAAGCTGGGCTTTTATTGTGAAGGGTAGACATGGAAGATGTATTCATAGTTCATTAATATCCACATTCTCCAAACTACTCTGAGTTCATGTTGTACCCGGTTCTGGAGATATTTAGCAGACACACACACACACACACACACACACACACACACACACACAGATAAACACACACACAGACACACAGACGGTCCTTGAGTTATAGTTAGATAAACGTGCAGTTCAGGGAGTGAAGAGTCAGCTGACTTCAGTCTGTCCTTGGTGGCTGGAGGGAGTGTCCATTTAAAAATGTTTCCATGGAAACCAGAGCATTCCTCAGATACGAGCTGCCGCCGTCTCCACGCTAACACCGAGCGCATTATCAGCAGTCTGAGGACGAGAGCAGCTCCTGAATGTCTCTGCGTGATTTGATTTGTACTGAACAGAATCCAGAGTGAGTCCAGCAGCCACAGCGGAGATCTGAGAGGAATGGAGGACGAAGACCAGAACCAGGAGCAGCGGAGCAACGAGGTCCCCAGGAGACAAGCAGCAGACTGGGCCGCTGATACCAACGAGGTCCCCAGGAGACAAGCAGCAGACTGGGACTCTGATACCAACGAGGTCCCCAGGAGACAAGCAGCAGACTGGGACTCTGATACCAACGAGGTCTCCAGGAGACAAGCAGCAGACTGGGACTCTGATACCAACGAGGTCTCCAGGAGACCAGCAGCAGACTGGGACTCTGATACCAACGAGGTCCCCAGGAGACAAGCAGCAGACTGGGACTCTGATACCAACGAGGTCCCCAGGAGACCAGCAGCAGATATGGACTCTGATAGCAGTGGTGTTCAGGTCAGTGTTCAGGACTCAACAACCACTCTAAAGAAACAGAGCAGGGGGGCCAGTTTGGTTTGAAAGAAATGTGTCGGGGACATAGATGCATTTCATGGTTAGAAAGACGCTGTCCTGCAGCTTACTAATGTAAATGAATGTGGTCTGGCGTAGTTGTCTGGTGTATTGGTCTGGTGTAGTGGCCTGGTGTAGTGGTTTGGTGTATTGGTCTGGTGTATTGGTCTGGTGTAGTTGTCTGGTGTAGTTGTCTGGTGTATTGGTCTGGTGTAGTTGTCTGGTGTATTGGTCTGGTGTAGTGGTCTGGTGTAGTGGTCTTGTGTAGTTGTCTGGTGAAGTGTTCTGGTGTAGTTGTCTGGTGTAGGGGTGTAGTGTATTGGTCTGGTGTGTTGGTCTGGTGTAGTTGTCTGGTGTAGTGGTCAGGTGTAGTTGTCTGGTGTAGTGGTCTGTTGTAGTGGTCTGGTGTAGTTGTCTGGTGTAGTGGTCTGGTGTAGTTGTCTGGTGTAATTGTCTGGTGTAGTTGTCTGGTGTATTGGTCTGGTGTAGTGGTTGGGTGTAGTGGTCTGGTCTAGTGGTCTGGTCTAGTGGTCGGGTGTAGTTGTCTGGTGTTGTGGTCTGGTGAAATTGTCTGGTGTAGTGGTCAGGTGTAGTTGTCTGGTGTAGTGGTCAGGTGTAGTTGTCTGGTGTAATCTGGTGTAGTGGTCAGGTGTAGTTGTCTGGTGTAGTGGTCTGGGGTATTGGTCTGGTGTAGTGGTCGGGTATAGTGGTCTGGTGTATTGGTCTGGTGTAGTGGTCGGGTGTAGTGGTCTGGTCTAGTGGTCTGGTGTAGTTGTCTGGTGTAGTGGTCTGGTGAAGTTGTCTGGTGTAGTGGTCTGGTGTAGTGGTCAGGTGTAGTGGTCTGGTGTAGTTGTCTGGTGTAGTGGTCTGGTGTAGTTGTCTGGTGTAGTGGTCTGGTGTAGTGGTCAGGTGTAGTGGTCTGGTGTAGTGGTTTGGTGTATTGGTCTGGTGTATTGGTCTGGTGTAGTTGTCTGGTGTATTGGGCTGGTGTAGTGGTCTGGTGTAGTTGTCTGGTGTATTGGTCTGGTGTATTGGTCTGGTGTAGTGGTCTGGTGTAGTTGTCTGGTGTATTGGTCTGGTGTAGTGGTCTGGTGTAGTTGTCTGGTGTAGTGGTCTGGTGAAGTGGTCTGGTGTATTGGTCTGGTGTAGTTGTCTGGTGTAGTGGTCTGGTGTAGTGGTCTGGTGTAGTTGTCTGGTGTAGTGGTCTGGTGTAGTGGTCTGGTGTAGTTGTCTGGTGTAGTGGTCTGGTGTAGTTGTCTGGTATAGTGCTCCTGACCAGGCTAACTGTTAGCCTACTCCTGACATATGTAGATATGTATGCATCATTTTCAGCTCCTCTTTTCACCCTGTGTGTTGAGCTCTCAACTCACTTCTGTTCCATCTTTGTTGGGAGCTGCACATAAGCAGTACCTACCTAGTCCTAGGTAAGGACTACTAGCCAGTCAGAAGCAGAGTATGAGGGCGTGTCCTGACAGTACCTACGTAAGGACTACTAGCCAGTCAGAAGCAGAGTATGAGGGCGTGTCCTGACAGTACCTAGGTAAGGACTACTAGCCAGTCAGAAGCAGAGTATGAGGGCGTGTCCTGACAGTACCTAGGTAAGGACTACTAGCCAGTCAGAAGCAGAGTATGAGGGCGTGTCCTGACAGTACCTACGTAAGGACTACTAGCCAGTCAGAAGCAGAGTATGAGGGCGTGTCCTGACAGTACCTAGGTAAGGACTACTAGCCAGTCAGAAGCAGAGTATGAGGGCGTGTCCTGACAGTACCTACGTAAGGACTACTAGCCAGTCAGAAGCAGAGTATGAGGGCGTGTCCTGACAGTACCTACGTAAGGACTACTAGCCAGTCAGAAGCAGAGTATGAGGGCGTGTCCTGACAGTAACTAGGTAAGGACTACTAGCCAGTCAGGAGCAGAGTATGAGATGAGCATTATAACGTTTTACAAAGTTCATCACGGAAGTAAAGGCTGGAGTAAGATGATGATATTATGAAGAGTGCAATTGCTTCCATAATAAAATGTCTGCAACCGGCACACATTTTCTTTCATTTTATCATAAATTAGTGTATAAAGACTTTAAATTGTGAGAGAAAGTCCAGGGTTTAAAGAAGGTTGTTTACTAACTCACTCTCTCACTGTTTGTCTTTTGCAATAGAAACATGGAGGAAGAAAGGGACCCAAACGTCACCACTGTCAACATTGTGACAAATCCTTCACAACATCTGGATATTTAAAGATTCATCAGAGAGTTCACACTGGAGAGAATCTACACAGCTGTGATCAATGTGGGGCAGCTTTCACTCAACATTGTTCCCTAAAAAAACATCAACGCATTCACACTGGAGACAAACCTCACAGCTGTGACCAATGTGGGGCAGCTTTCACAGAGCAGGGTACCCTAAAAAGCCATCAACGCATTCACACTGGAGACAAACCTCACAGCTGTCGTCAATGTGGGGCGGCTTTCACACAAAAGGCTCACCTACAAATACATCAACGCATTCACACTGAAGAACGGCCGTACAGCTGTGATCAATGTGGGGCGGCTTTTTCTCAGAGTGGTTCGCTTAAATCTCACCAGCGCATCCACACTGGAGAGAAGCCATACAGCTGTGATCAATGTGGCGCGGCTTTTGCTCATAGTAGTAACCTTAAATCTCACCAGCGCATTCACACTGGAGAGAAGCCATACAGCTGTGATCAATGTGGCGCGGCTTTTGCTCATAGTAGTAACCTTAAATCTCACCAGCGCATTCACACTGGAGAGAAGCCATACAGCTGTGATCAATGTGGCGCGGCTTTTCCTCACAGTAGTAACCTTAAATCTCACCAGCGCATTCACACTGGAGAGAAGCCGTACTGGTGTGATCAATGTGGAAAAATGTTTTCTCATATGAGTAACCTTAAAAGTCACCAGCGCATTCACACTGCCTCGTTGTGACCATGTTTCCTCCTGCCTCCTCCTCATGCCCTGGTAGCTGAGTTGTTATATTCATTCCTGGCTACGACTACATATTGGATAGTGCATTCCTGTGGCAGCCGCTAAAGGGACGCTCAGTGTGGAGTTGACGTGACATCGGCTCCCTGTGCATTTTAGAATAGAATTTAAGATTTTATTGTTTGTTTTTAAGGCCCTAAACGGCCTGGCCCCGCAGTATTTATCTGAGATTTTAACCCTGCGTGAATGCCAGATGGTCTTTGCGGTCTTCAAACCAACTGGTTTTAGAAGCCCCAAGGTTGAGGTATAAACGGTGTGTGGGGGGGGGGGGGGGGGGGGGTGATCAGTCTTTTGCAGTTGCTGCCCCGAGACTCTGGAACAAGTTACATCTTTTACTGTGACCATTTACTGTTCAATATGTTACACAAGAAAGTTAACAACTTAAGCTTAACGGAGATGTTTAGCATCTACCGTCTCACGGTCATCTCAGTAAGCTAGCACACAACAGACAACTCCCATGTAGGCTACTTCAAAATAAAAGCACTTCCGGTGACGGTTCGCAGTAAAACAAAATTACTGTTAAACAAATAAGGTTGTCTATCTTTTCACATATCAGCTGTAAATCAATTACTGTAAATAATGTAAATAGTGAGTTTTAATCACACTATAGTTGACCATTTCCTTTAGAGTTGCCTATTGTACGTTAGCTTTAGTAACTTTTGTAATGGCAAAATTATATTCCATCTGGTTAACTTGATTTTCTGTATGTTCTATTTTAATGTAATCTCCATTTGTCTTTAGAAGATCTTGTACTGTCCATCAGAGATGCAGGAGTCACCAGTCTACAGCTAAAAGACACAGATTGGGTAAACTGATAGAAGTCAGATTAAACTGTTAAACTATCTGACAGACTTTTAGGCTCCTCAGCTTGTCTCTCTGATTCGCATTGTACGTCAAAGGCCAAGATAGTTTTGAGACTTTATGAAGAAACAGATGTCATTATGCATGTGTTGATGTCACTATTCTATGCCTTATCTGTGTAGGCCTGTATAAAAGCCTGTGAGTTTGTGTGCACCTCTAAAGACTCCTTCACACCTCGCTGCGTGCGGTCTGTGAACTAGTTCTCCTATTCTGCGCGGAATATATGTACTTCAATAAATTACAAAAACATACATTGGTTTCAGTCTACGACTATTTCTTTGTATTTGTTTCATTCTCAATTGTTTACTTTTTGAACTACTCTACACCTGCTGCACCCTGAATGTTTAATTTCCACAACACTTTGCATATTCATATTAAGTACACAAAATATTATGAATAATCTATGATGTATTAAAGTGGATAAAGAGGAGACTTTATTGATCTGGTGGTGAAATTCACAAGCTACCAGCCAAGTCAATTCAGAGACAGTTATACTGTAATATAACTAATTACAACTAGTGACAACACTGTCAACAAGTTAAGGAACATCTACAGAAAATGTATTTTCTGAATTAACCGCGGCGTGAATGCCAGATGCTGACGCTGCACTTCATTGCCGGCTTGAATGTGAAAGAATGTTAGAAATATTGAATCACATTTCTGAGGAGCTTAGGATGCTTAAAAATTCACAAACATGTGATGTACAAACATGTGATGTACACATGCAAAGTTCTGCAGTTGTTGGGTTCAGGCGTCTCCAGCGGGCTTCATAGCGTCCCCCAAACACACGCCATGGTTGGAAAAATGTATTTAATGTTCAGAGAATTTTGGTAAAAACAGCAATTTGGTCCATTCAAGTTCATCAAGCGCCCTAATGCTAAGGCCTCAATGGGAACATACACACACACACACACACACACACACACAGACACACACAGACACACACACACAGACACACACACACACACACACACACACACACACACACAGACACAGACACACACAGACACACACACACAGACACACACACACACACACACACACACACACACACACACACATATGTAGACACACACACACACACACAGACACATATGTAGACACACACACACACAGAGACAGTCAGAGAGACACACACACGTGTATGCTCTCAAATTATTGTTGTTTTGCAGTTTAACACATTTTCTTACTTGTCATTTAATAATCTTTGATATTTTATATTCTCTGATTGTATTGTCTGTGACTGAATGTGGTTTTAAATCTGATGATATTTGTTCAGACTGAAAGCAAAGACGCTGATGAGGTCATACAAAGTCAGACAGTCAAAATCAAACAGCTGATTTATTCATCTGACTTGTAGAATAACGTCAATGATTCAGTTATTTTATATGTCTGGTAATGTGGAACAATTACATGCAAATAAATGAAATAAAACAAGACCACATGCTGATTATTAGTGACTTGATTTGATGGATTTATTCTTCCTGTTATGTCTGTGATTACAGTTTTTGTCTATTGCTTACACAGTTTTTGCAGAATTTGTCTCATTTTGTCAAAACTCTACACACAAGCCAATCAGACGTCCTGTAGCTCTGGAGATCAACAACT
>CM042445.1:516165-526165 GCA_023631565.1 Gymnocephalus cernua
AGACTCCATGTAAATAATCATTACTTTTAGCGTGTAGAGCCAGACTCCATGTAAATAATCATTACTTTTAGCGTGTATAGAGCCAGACTCCATGTAAATAATCACTACTTTTAGCGTGTATAGAGCCAGACTCCATGTAAATAATCATTACTTTTAGCGTGTAGAGCCAGACTCCATGTAAATAATCACTACTTTTAGCGTGTATAGAGCCAGACTCCATGTAAATAATCATTACTTTTAGCGTGTAGAGCCAGACTCCATGTAAATAATCAGGACTTCTAGCGTGTATAGAGCCAGACTCCATGTAAATAATCATTACTTTTAGCGTGTATAGAGCCAGACTCCATGTAAATAATCAGGACTTCTAGCGTGTATAGAGCCAGACTCCATGTAAATAATCAGGACTTCTAGCGTGTATAGAGCCAGACTCCATGTAAATAATCACTACTTTTAGCGTGTATAGAGCCAGACTCCATGTAAATAATCAGGACTTTTAGCGTGTAGAGCCAGACTCCATGTAAATAATCACTACTTTTAGCGTGTAGAGCCAGACTCCATGTAAATAATCACTACTTTTAGCGTGTAGAGCCAGACTCCATGTAAATAATCAGGACTTTTAGCGTGTATAGAGCCAGACTCCATGTAAATAATCAGGACTTCTAGCGTGTATAGAGCCGGACTCCATGTAAATAATCACTACTTTTAGCGTGTAGAGAGCCAGACTCCATGTAAATAATCACTACTTTTAGTGTGTATAGAGCCAGACTCCATGTAAATAATCACTACTTTTAGTGTGTATAGAGCCAGACTCCATGTAAATAATCAGGACTTTTAGTGTGTATAGAGCCAGACTCCATGTAAATAATCACTACTTTTAGTGTGTATAGAGCCAGACTCCATGTAAATAATCAGGACTTTTAGTGTGTATCGAGCCAGACTCCATGTAAATAATCAGGACTTTTAGTGTGTATAGAGCCAGACTCCATGTAAATAATCAGGACTTTTAGCGTGTAGAGCCAGACTCCATGTAAATAATCACTACTTTTAGCGTGTATAGAGCCAGACTCCATGTAAATAATCACTACTTTTAGCGTGTAGAGCCAGACTCCATGTAAATAATCACTACTTTTAGCGTGTAGAGCCAGACTCCATGTAAATAATCACTACTTTTAGCGTGTAGAGCCAGACTCCATGTAAATAATCACTACTTTTAGCGTGTATAGAGCCAGACTCCATGTAAATAATCACTACTTTTAGCGTGTAGAGCCAGACTCCATGTAAATAATCACTACTTTTAGCGTGTATAGAGCCAGACTCCATGTAAATAATCACTACTTTTAGCGTGTAGAGCCAGACTCCATGTAAATAATCAGGACTTTTAGCGTGTATAGAGCCAGACTCCATGTAAATAATCAGGACTTTTAGCTTGTATAGAGCCAGACTCCATGTAAATAATCACTACTTTTAGCGTATATAGAGCCAGACTCCATGTAAATAATCAGGACTTCTAGCGTGTATAGAGCCAGACTCCATGTAAATAATCACTACTTTTAGCGTGTATAGAGCCAGACTCCATGTAAATAATCACTACTTTTAGCGTGTATAGAGCCAGACTCCATGTAAATAATCAGGACTTCTAGCGTGTAGAGCCAGACTCCATGTAAATAATCAGGACTTTTAGCGTGTATAGAGCCAGACTCCATGTAAATAATCAGGACTTCTAGCGTGTAGAGCCAGACTCCATGTAAATAATCAGGACTTTTAGCGTGTATAGAGCCAGCCTCCATGTAAATAATCACTACTTTTAGCGTGTATAGAGCCAGACTCCATGTAAATAATCACTACTTTTAGCGTGTATAGAGCCAGACTCCATGTAAATAATCACTACTTTTAGTGTGTATAGAGCCAGACTCCATGTAAATAATCACTACTTTTAGCGTGTATAGAGCCAGACTCCATGTAAATAATCACTACTTTTAGCGTGTATAGAGCCAGACTCCATGTAAATAATCACTACTTTTAGCGTGTAGAGCCAGACTCCATGTAAATAATCAGGACTTTTAGTGTGTATAGAACCAGACTCCATGTAAATAATCACTACTTTTAGCGTGTATAGAGCCAGACTCCATGTAAATAATCACTACTTTTAGCGTGTATAGAGCCAGACTCCATGTAAATAATCACTACTTTTAGCGTGTATAGAGCCAGACTCCATGTAAATAATCAGGACTTTTAGTGTGTATAGAGCCAGACTCCATGTAAATAATCACTACTTTTAGCGTGTAGAGCCAGACTCCATGTAAATAATCACTACTTTTAGCGTGTAGAGCCAGACTCCATGTAAATAATCACTACTTTTAGCGTGTATAGAGCCAGACTCCATGTAAATAATCACTACTTTTAGCGTGTAGAGCCAGACTCCATGTAAATAATCACTACTTTTAGCGTGTAGAGCCAGACTCCATGTAAATAATCAGGACTTTTAGCGTGTATAGAGCCAGACTCCATGTAAATAATCACTACTTTTAGCGTGTATAGAGCCAGACTCCATGTAAATAATCACTACTTTTAGCGTGTATAGAGCCAGACTCCATGTAAATAATCATTACTTTTAGCGTGTAGAGCCAGACTCCATGTAAATAATCATTACTTTTAGCGTGTATAGAGCCAGACTCCATGTAAATAATCAGGACTTCTAGCGTGTATAGAGCCAGACTCCATGTAAATAATCAGGACTTTTAGCGTGTATAGAGCCAGACTCCATGTAAATAATCACTACTTTTACCGTGTAGAGCCAGACTCCATGTAAATAATCATTACTTTTAGCGTGTAGAGCCAGACTCCATGTAAATAATCATTACTTTTAGAATAATCACTACTTTTAGCGTGTATAGAGCCAGACTCCATGTAAATAATCACTACTTTTAGCGTGTAGAGCCAGACTCCATGTAAATAATCAGGACTTTTAGTGTGTATAGAGCCAGACTCCATGTAAATAATCACTACTTTTAGCGTGTATAGAGCCAGACTCCATGTAAATAATTAGGACTTTTAGTGTGTATAGAGCCAGACTCCATGTAAATAATCACTACTTTTAGCGTGTAGAGCCAGACTCCATGTAAATAATCACTACTTTTAGCGTGTAGAGCCAGACTCCATGTAAATAATCACTACTTTTAGCGTGTATAGAGCCAGACTCCATGTAAATAATCACTACTTTTAGCGTGTAGAGCCAGACTCCATGTAAATAATCACTACTTTTAGCGTGTAGAGCCAGACTCCATGTAAATAATCAGGACTTTTAGCGTGTATAGAGCCAGACTCCATGTAAATAATCACTACTTTTAGCGTGTATAGAGCCAGACTCCATGTAAATAATCACTACTTTTAGCGTGTATAGAGCCAGACTCCATGTAAATAATCATTACTTTTAGCGTGTAGAGCCAGACTCCATGTAAATAATCATTACTTTTAGCGTGTATAGAGCCAGACTCCATGTAAATAATCAGGACTTCTAGCGTGTATAGAGCCAGACTCCATGTAAATAATCAGGACTTCTAGCGTGTATAGAGCCAGACTCCATGTAAATAATCACTACTTTTAGCGTGTAGAGCCAGACTCCATGTAAATAATCATTACTTTTAGCGTGTAGAGCCAGACTCCATGTAAATAATCATTACTTTTAGCGTGTATAGAGCCAGACTCCATGTAAATAATCACTACTTTTAGCGTGTATAGAGCCAGACTCCATGTAAATAATCATTACTTTTAGCGTGTAGAGCCAGACTCCATGTAAATAATCACTACTTTTAGCGTGTATAGAGCCAGACTCCATGTAAATAATCATTACTTTTAGCGTGTAGAGCCAGACTCCATGTAAATAATCATTACTTTTAGCGTGTATAGAGCCAGACTCCATGTAAATAATCAGGACTTCTAGCGTGTATAGAGCCAGACTCCATGTAAATAATCAGGACTTCTAGCGTGTATAGAGCCAGACTCCATGTAAATAATCACTACTTTTAGCGTGTAGAGCCAGACTCCATGTAAATAATCAGGACTTTTAGTGTGTATAGAGCCAGACTCCATGTAAATAATCACTACTTTTAGCGTGTAGAGCCAGACTCCATGTAAATAATCACTACTTTTAGCGTGTAGAGCCAGACTCCATGTAAATAATCAGGACTTTTAGTGTGTATAGAGCCAGACTCCATGTAAATAATCACTACTTTTAGCGTGTAGAGCCAGACTCCATGTAAATAATCACTACTTTTAGCGTGTAGAGCCTTACTCCATGTAAATAATCACTACTTTTAGCGTGTAGAGCCAGACTCCATGTAAATAATCACTACTTTTAGCGTGTAGAGCCAGACTCCATGTAAATAATCACTACTTTTAGCGTGTAGAGCCAGACTCCATGTAAATAATCAGGACTTTTAGCGTGTATAGAGCCAGACTCCGTGTAAATAATCACTACTTTTAGCGTGTATAGAGCCAGACTCCATGTAAATAATCAGGACTTTTAGTGTGTATAGAGCCAGACTCCATGTAAATAATCACTACTTTTAGCGTGTAGAGCCAGACTCCATGTAAATAATCACTACTTTTAGCGTGTAGAGCCAGACTCCATGTAAATAATCACTACTTTTAGCGTGTATAGAGCCAGACTCCATGTAATTAATCACTACTTTTAGCGTGTAGAGCCAGACTCCATGTAAATAATCACTACTTTTAGCGTGTAGAGCCAGACTCCATGTAAATAATCAGGACTTTTAGCGTGTATAGAGCCAGACTCCATGTAAATAATCACTACTTTTAGCGTGTATAGAGCCAGACTCCATGTAAATAATCACTACTTTTAGCGTGTATAGAGCCAGACTCCATGTAAATAATCACTACTTTTAGCGTGTATAGAGCCAGACTCCATGTAAATAATCAGGACTTTTAGCGTGTATAGAGCCAGACTCCATGTAAATAATCACTACTTTTAGCGTGTATAGAGCCAGACTCCATGTAAATAATCACTACTTTTAGCGTGTATAGAGACAGACTCCATGTAAATAATCACTACTTTTAGCGTGTAGAGCCAGACTCCATGTAAATAATCAGGACTTTTAGTGTGTATAGAGCCAGACTCCATGTAAATAATCACTACTTTTAGCGTGTATAGAGCCAGACTCCATGTAAATAATCACTACTTTTAGCGTGTATAGAGCCAGACTCCATGTAAATAATCACTACTTTTAGCGTGTATAGAGCCAGACTCCATGTAAATAATCAGGACTTTTAGCGTGTATAGAGCCAGACTCCATGTAAATAATCAGGACTTTTAGCGTGTATAGAGCCAGACTCCATGTAAATAATCACTACTTTTAGTGTGTATAGAGCCAGACTCCATGTAAATAATCACTACTTTTAGCGTGTATAGAGCCAGACTTCATGTAAATAATCAGGACTTTTAGCGTGTATAGAGCCAGACTCCATGTAAATAATCACTACTTTTAGCGTGTATAGAGCCAGACTCCATGTAAATAATCACTACTTTTAGCGTGTATAGAGCCAGACTCCATGTAAATAATCAGGACTTTTAGCGTGTATAGAGCCAGACTCCATGTAAATAATCACTACTTTTAGCGTGTATAGAGCCAGACTCCATGTAAATAATCAGGACTTTTAGCGTGTATAGAGCCAGACTCCATGTAAATAATCACTACTTTTAGCGTGTATAGAGCCAGACTCCATGTAAATAATCACTACTTTTAGCGTGTATAGAGCCAGACTCCATGTAAATAATCAGGACTTTTAGCGTGTATAGATCCAGCATATCTCCACATGTAAATGGGTGAATTAAGGGTTTATTCCAACCAGACCAGAGTGGTGATTGTTGGAACAGTGGAAAGATGAACCAAGACGGCTTTTGGTAGTTTTATTTAGTTTCTGTCCACTTTGAATGAAGTGTGTTTTACGATGATAAAAGTGCTGATTATTTACATGGAGTTTGGTGGAAAAATAAATTGAAATGCTCAAAATGAATTTGTATTTTTAATTTTCTCCTTATACTTCTCCATTATTGTAGTTTTAAATGCTGTACATTATTTAATACTCAAGTGAAGTACAAGTACCTCGAGTTACGTGCAGTACTTGAGTAAATGTACTCAGTTCCAGTGATTAATGAACTGAATGTGTATCTGTTGTTCCCCTCCTGACCTCCAGGCGGCGGCCTTCTTTCATTGTAAACTTTAATCTGAAAATCCCTGACTTGGAGGAAACCGGAAGTCTCGTGTCTTCACTGTGATGTTTGTCTGGTTCTCTTAATACATCCATGGTCTGGCTGCGGGATAGGTGCGTTGTCTGTGATATGTGAGTTATAAGAAGACAGAGTTCCAGGTAAACCTGCACACACTCACTCAGGTGAATACTCTAATTACTGCTCTTTTACACGGCGATCAAAGCGAGTAGAAGTGTGAGCTGCGCATGCGTCAGTTTCCCATTCTGCTCCGTGTGTTGCTCCTCAGACAGCTGTGAAAGTATTACAGCTGTCTGAAACTGTCCTAAACATACCTGTGCTAAACATACCTGTCCTAAACATACCTGTCTAGCTTCATGAACTACATTTTAGTGTCTTGTTTTTAGAAAGAGGATTTTAAAGTCTGTGTGTGGAGCCTCTATACACACTAAAAGTAGTGATTATTTACATGGAGTCTGGCTCTATACACACTAAAAGTAGTGATTATTTACATGGAGTCTGGCTCTATACACGCTAAAAGTAGTGATTATTTACATGGAGTCTGGCTCTATACACGCTAAAAGTAGTCATTATTTACATGGAGTCTGGCTCTATACACGCTAAAAGTCCTGATTATTTACATGGAGTCTGGCTCTATACACACTAAAAGTAGTGATTATTTACATGGAGTCTGGCTCTATACACGCTAAAAGTCCTGATTATTTACATGGAGTCTGGCTCTATACACGCTAAAAGTAGTGATTATTTACATGGAGTCTGGCTCTATACACACTAAAAGTAGTGATTATTTACATGGAGTCTGGCTCTATACACACTAAAAGTCCTGATTATTTACATGGAGTCTGGCTCTATACACACTAAAAGTCCTGATTACTTACATGGAGTCTGGCTCTATACACGCTAAAAGTAGTGATTATTTACATGGAGTCTGGCTCTATACACGCTAAAAGTCCTGATTATTTACATGGAGTCTGGCTCTATACACGCTAAAAGTCCTGATTATTTACATGGAGTCTGGCTCTATACACGCTAAAAGTAGTGATTATTTACATGGAGTCTGGCTCTATACACGCTAAAAGTCCTGATTATTTACATGGAGTCTGGCTCTATACACGCTAAAAGTAGTGATTATTTACATGGAGTCTGGCTCTATACACGCTAAAAGTCCTGATTATTTACATGGAGTCTGGCTCTATACACGCTAAAAGTAGTGATTATTTACATGGAGTCTGGCTCTATACACGCTAAAAGTAGTGATTATTTACATGGAGTCTGGCTCTATACACGCTAAAAGTCCTGATTATTTACATGGAGTCTGGCTCTATACACACTAAAAGTAGTGATTATTTACATGGAGTCTGGCTCTATACACGCTAAAAGTCCTGATTATTTACATGGAGTCTGGCTCTATACACGCTAAAAGTCCTGATTATTTACATGGAGTCTGGCTCTATACACGCTAAAAGTAGTGATTATTTACATGGAGTCTGGCTCTATACACGCTAAAAGTAGTGATTATTTACATGGAGTCTGGCTCTATACACGCTAAAAGTCCTGATTATTTACATGGAGTCTGGCTCTATACATGCTAAAAGTAGTGATTATTTACATGGAGTCTGGCTCTATACATGCTAAAAGTCCTGATTATTTACATGGAGTCTGGCTCTATACATGCTAAAAGTAGTGATTATTTACATGGAGTCTGGCTCTATACACACTAAAAGTAGTGATTATTTACATGGAGTCTGGCTCTATACACGCTAAAAGTAGTGATTATTTACATGGAGTCTCTGGTCTCTAGGCGACAAAGGGAAATCTCAATCGGACTGAGATTACAGCAAGATCTTGATCTTTTCGCATTAAACGGTAAAGCCGTTGTCTAAAGGAGCTCTGTGTCTGCACAGTATTAACCATTCAAGTGATAAGCACCGTGGCACCTGATCTCCATGACAACATCCGTACTCATTTAGTGAACCCTCAAAAATTACAAAACAGTCTTTCTTCTCCTCCTTAATTTACTCTATAACAGGGGTCTTCAACCTTTTCAGGCCAGGGACCCCTTAGCTGAAAGAGAGGCTGAGTAGGGACCCCCTACAGCATATATATTGTAAACTGTATATTGTATCTCATATAGTAGGCTAACTCACGTTTAGGTGTGTCAACATGCAGCGGCTGTGCAAAAAGGAAACGAGATGAATGAGGACATGAAGCCATTTACCTCGTCTCACTTCACCGTCAACAGAAATGTTCAGTTTAATGTAAATACGAGCAGCTGATAGCCCGCTAGCTCACTACAACGCGTCAGCTAATGTCACGTCAATTCCTGCAGTGATTAAAACAGCAGCTGGGTCATTTGTCACCACGGCAGCACCCCATAACATATACGGCTACTACCACAGCCCGTAAGGTGGTGGTGAGTAGTAGATGAAGGGTTAGCTTAGCTTAGCATTAGCTTAACAGATACAGAGGTTACGTTGCTATGGACGCAGGATTCCAACCGTAGACGGAACGGACTATTTTCTTTAGCGGAAGCAATACAATCGTATTTAAATCAATAAACTCCTTTTCAAATAAATATTTTGTGTCAAATTATTTGGAAAGTAGCCATGTAATAAGATCAAGACCCCGACAGGGTTATCAGGACCCCGACAGGTGATCAGGACCCCGACAGGGTGATCAGGACCCCGACAGGGTGATCAAGACCCTGAAAGGGTGATCAGGACCCCGACAGGTGATCAGGACCCCGACAGGGTGATCAGGACCCCGACAGGGTGATCAGGACCCCGACAGGGTGATCAAGACCCTGAAAGGGTGATCAGGACCCCGACAGGTTATCAGGACCCCGACAGGGTGATCAGGACCCCGACAGGGTGATCAGGACCCCGACAGGGTGATCAGGACCCCGACAGGTTATCAGGACCCCGACAGGGTGATCAGGACCCCGACAGGGTGATCAAGACCCCGACAGGGTGATCAGGATCCCGACAGGGTGATCAGGACCCCGACAGGGTGATCAGGACCCCGACAGGGTGATCAGGACCCCGACAGGGTGATCAGGACCCCGACAGGGTGATCAGGACCCCGACAGGGTGATCAGGACCCCGACGCAAAGCGTGAAGGGCTATAACAACCGCCTCGCTCTACATTAATCCTCACTTAAAATACAACAGGTACGTAGTCCTGTTATTATTTTAACATTGTGACCATTTCAGGACAAGAGAGGAATGGAGGAGGACAACCAGAACCAGGAGCAGTGGAGCAACGAGGTCCCCAGGAGACCAGCAGCAGACTTGGACTCTGATACCAACGAGGTCCCCAGGGGACCAGCAGCAGACTGGGACTCTGATACCAACGAGGTCTCCAGGAGACCAGCAGCAGACTGGGACTCTGATACCAACGAGGTCTCCAGGAGACCAGCAGCAGACTCAGACTCTGATACCAACGAGGTCTCCAGGAGACCAGCAGCAGACTGGGACTCTAATACCAACGAGGTCTCCAGGAGACCAGCAGCAGACTGGGACTCTGATACCAACGAGGTCTCCAGGAGACCAGCAGCAGACTCAGACTCTGATACCAACGAGGTCTCCAGGAGACCAGCAGCAGACTGGGACTCTGATACCAACGAGGTCTCCAGGAGACCAGCAGCAGACTCAGACTCTGATACCAACGAGGTCCCCAGGAGACCAGCAGCAGACTTGGACTCTGATACCAACGAGGTCTCCAGGAGACCAGCAGCAGACTGGGACTCTGATA
>CM042445.1:531165-571165 GCA_023631565.1 Gymnocephalus cernua
TCTCACCTCTATACCATCTTTGTCTGCAACCTGCACACATTTTCCTTCATTTTGTCATAAATTAATGTATGAAGAGTTAAAATTGTGAGAGCAAGTCCAGGGTTTAAAGAAGGTTGTTCACTAACTCTCTCTCTCACTGTTTGTCTGTTGCTATAGAAACATGGAGGAAGAAAGGGACCCAAACGTCACCACTGTCAACACTGTGACAAATCCTTCACATCATCAACGAATTTAAAGATTCATCAGAGAGTTCACACTGAAGACCGGCCGTACATCTGTGGTCAATGTGGGGCAGCTTTCGCACAAAAGGGTAACCTAAAAAACCATCAACGCATTCACACTGAAGACCGGCCGTACAGCTGTGGTCAATGTGGGAAAACATTTACTGAGAGCGGCCACCTTAAAAGACACCAGCGCATTCACACTGGTGAAAAGCCGCACAGGTGTGATCTATGTGGGAAGTGTTTTACTGAGAGTAACCACCTTAAAAGACACCAGCGCATTCACACTGGTGAAAAGCCGCACAGCTGTGATCTGTGTGAGAAAACATTCAAAACTCCAGAACATGCCGAAAGCCACCGACGTGTTCACACTGGACAAAAGCCGTACTGGTGTGAGCAATGTGGGAAAGCCTTTTCTCACAATAGTCACCTTACAACACACCAGCGCATTCACACCGGAGAGAAGCCGTACTGGTGTGATCGATGTGGGGCGGCGTTTACTCAGAGTAGTGACCTTAAAAAACACCAGCGCATTCACACCGGAGAGAAGCCGTACTGGTGTGATCGATGTGGTAAAATGTTTGCTCAGAGTAGCGGCCTTTACTCTCACCAGGGCCTCCACGCTGCCTCGTAGTGACCATGTTTCAGAGCAGAGCTGTGCAAGTAATCAAAATGTATGCTACGTTTACACATGGCGGCCATTTTCATAAACGGACATTTCAACCTCTTCGTTTTCTAAAATAACATCGTGCACAGCTGTCAGTTTTCAGAAAAGTGTTTGTTTACACGTACCCGTGTATATATATACGCCGCCAAGAGCACGCCAGACCTGCAGGTGGCGGCGTGACGAGAAGCTCACGCCCACGTTAGCCAATCAAAAAGAATCCCGAATATTTGGGTATATAAAGCAAAAGTCCAGTCATACGTAGGGCTGGGCGATGTGGCTGAAAACTGTATCGCCTTATAAGGGTTTCATATTGGTCGATATCGATAATTATTGATATTTTTTATTTATTTTATTTTTTATATGAAATAAGGACCAGGAGAAAAATATATTAAATTTAAACATATTCATTTTAAACATTAACCTTCCTCTGATTATATTCCCCTCAGTTATAAAGGCAGAAATCTCAACACAACCATGGAAAACACTGCAGTAATTAAAATCACAATGAACCTTAATCATCTCTTCTATCTCAACATTAAGCTGCAAAATCAAAGAATACGTAAGAAATGCTTAATAAAGTGTAATAAAATAGTGCAAAGTGTTAAATATAAACATAGAGAAACCTGAGAAGAACTATTTTCTGTAAGTTTAGTGCTGATTCATTCTTTGACTAAATGATGTTCCACTGGTCCGTTATGTCTTTGTACCGTTTAGATGCTTTGTCAAAAGGCACTGATGCAGAGCACCCAGTCCCTCCAGAAAAACAGAGTTTTTTGTGATTGTTGTGGGCAAAAATCCTTGATTATGCGGCACGTTTTCTTAAAAAATGTGATGGAATATGCGGAATATTTATGCAATTTTATGCGATGAAATGCGGGAACTTGCAAAAATTGCGGGAACTTGCAAAAACTGCGGTTTGATGAAAAAGAGAAAACAAAGTGATTCCCCCCCAACACCGTGTTCTCACTAGGAGACATGACATCACTTCATAACGTTCCCATGGCAACAGGGGAAAATGGCTGCTCGTGTGTGAAGTAAACAACATTTTTCATCTTTCTGCTGAGATATATGTGACTTTTTTGCAACTAATATGCGGGGATTATGAAATCGTGCAAGCCCCGCATATTTAACGCGGAAATCTGCAATTTATGTGGCGAAAGTGCGGCGTATTTGAAAAAATGCGCCCCCCGCATTAATATGCGGACTTTGGCTGATTATGCGTTGACTAATGAGATCACATAATCGCGTTTTTCTGGAGGGAGTGAGCACCTCTCTTCATCTGAGGCACCGACAGGGATATAATAAACCAGACTTGCTTCGCAACCTCTGGTTTCTTCCGAGGAAGAAAACAAAGATATTGAAAGTTTTATCGAACGCGTTTTTTATTGATATTGATTAGGTGTCTATCGCGAGACATATCGTTATCGTTTTATCGCCCAGCCCTGGTCGTACATGAGGAAAACATTTACATGATTACTTACTGAGAATGATTTAATACAGATGTGTTCCCATTATAGTTTTGATGTGACTCTTACATATTTCCTAGTTATAAGTCGTCTCGGGCACTGAAGGTGCGAGGAACCAATAGTTTATGAAAGGGTTATTATTATTATTTTCCTGGCATGCTTTAGCATTGTTTAGGAGCTTGGGATTCTGGAAATCTCACGGCATGTTGCATATTTTCTTCATATCACGCGGCCCTAGCTGGTATAATGTTATGTTGTTTTATCTGTTTTCAGTTAATAAGTAATGCAACATATGGAAACTAAAGATGGCAGTTCCTGTAAATATTGCAGTGTGGACGTTGGGTGCTGACGAGCTGAGGCTACGCTGCATGTCTGACTTGAATGTGAAAGAAGGATAGTCGGTCGGACTGATCCGTCTCCCCGAGTCAGTCCAAGAAGTTCCTCAGAACACGCCGAAGAGACGCCGACTTGAGCGTACGTTCTGCACGTGCACGAGACGTAATACGTCTCCATGACAGCAGGCGGCGCTAATCTCGATTGTCGCCTAACAAATTAAAACCGTGAATGAGGGAACCCGTCTGTAGACGTAGTAAACACAGAGCACGCTGCCGTCAGTCGGCGTTCTCATCAGAGAGAGTTGATGGTAGTCGAGAAGGATCGTTGTCGTCATTACTCGCTGAACGGAGGAACGTACGATGGCGAGTAATAAGAAGATACCGGCGTCGGCAGCTCCGGTTTTCTCGTGCACTGATTCGCTAGTCGAGGGTTAGCTCTCCACCAATCAGATTAGTCGTTGAGTCCGACTGCCCGCCTTCAGATTCAACAAGTCAAATCGTCCCAAATGAAGGCCGACGGCTCCTCGACTGACGACGGCACGGAACACACCGACCAGACTCGAGTCACCGACCTCGCCAGACGGTCAGACGGACGGTTATCTGGTTGGTGTGTCGGCGCCTTATAGCACCGGTAATTCCTTTAAGCCCTTGACCATGCGTGTGTAGTGGCCCGTAATGAAAGGAAGTCCTTATTTGGACATAGTTGCTGGTACACAACCTTTTAAAACTTAAAATGAATACGGATACGGAATACTTATTTATTTAATATTGAATAATAAAAGAAGAAGTCTGCTGTTTTATGACTAAATCGTGATCTGATGGGATTCTTTGTCATTGATTATATCTTACGGCAGTATACATGTGGATTTGAACCAGTTGATAGTTTGAACATGAATGTTGACAACATGTCATCTGGTTGATCCCAGAACAGCATGTGTTGGGATGTTGGGATTATTTATTCTGTTCATTACGATGATCAGATATAAAGTGGATTTCTGAGTGGAGTCCTGTTAGCAGGGGGTCAAAGGCTCCTTCAGTCTGTTGTAATGAGAACGTAGAGACAATGATTTGGTGCTAGTGCTGTAACTGAATCCCAGATGCTGACGCTGCACTTCATTGCCGGCTTGAATGTGAAAGAATGTTAGAAATATTGAATCACATTTCTGAGGATGCTTAAAAATTCACAAACATGTGTACACATGCAAAGTTCTGCAGTTGTTGGGTTCAGGCGTCTCCAGCGGGCTTCATAGCGTCCCCCAAACGCACGCCATGGTTGGAAAAATGTATTTAATGTTCAGAGAAATTTGGTAAAAACAGCAATTTGGTCCATTCAAGTTCATCAAGCGCCCTAATGCTAAGGCCTCAATGGGAACATACACACACACACACACACACACACACACACACACACACACACACACACACACACACACACACACACACACACACACACACACACAGACACACACACACACAGACACACACACACACACACACACACACACACACACACACACACACACACTCAGACACACATTGTATTCTCTCAAGTTACAGTTTTTTTCTGTCACATTTTCTTGTCATGTAATAATCTTTGATATTTTATATTGACTGATTGTATTGTCTGTGACTGAATGTGGTTTTAAATCTGATGATATTTGTTCAGACTGAAAGCAAAGACGCTGATGATGTCATACAAACTCAGACAATCAAAATCAAACAGCTGATTTATTCATCTGACTTGTAGAATCACGTCAATGATTTAGTTATTTTAAATGTCTGGGAATGTGGAACAATTACATGCAAATAAATGAAATAAAACAAGACCACATGCTGATTATTAGTGACTTGATTTGATGGATTTATTCTTCCTGTTGTGTCTGTGTTTAAACTCCTAATTAAAAGGTAAAGTTTACGTCCACTAAAAGTTCAGTTTCTGCCACTGACAGACTCAGATTATTCTTCTAAGTGATTGACATTTACATGTGGAAATATGCTGGCTCTATACACGCTAAAAGTAGTGATTATTTACATGGAGTCTGGCTCTATACACACTAAAAGTCCTGATTATTTACATGGAGTCTGGCTCTATACACGCTAAAAGTAGTGATTATTTACATGGAGTCTGGCTCTATACACACTAAAAGTCCTGATTATTTACATGGAGTCTGGCTCTATACACACTAAAAGTAGTGATTATTTACATGGAGTCTGGCTCTATACACGCTAAAAGTAGTGATTATTTACATGGAGTCTGGCTCTATACACACTAAAAGTCCTGATTATTTACATGGAGTCTGGCTCTATACACGCTAAAAGTAGTGATTATTTACATGGAGTCTGGCTCTATACACGCTAAAAGTCCTGATTATTTACATGGAGTCTGGCTCTATACACGCTAAAAGTAGTGATTATTTACATGGAGTCTGGCTCTATACACGCTAAAAGTAGTGATTATTTACATGGAGTCTGGCTCTATACACGCTAAAAGTCCTGATTATTTACATGGAGTCTGGCTCTATACACGCTAAAAGTAGTGATTATTTACATGGAGTCTGGCTCTATACACACTAAAAGTAGTGATTATTTACATGGAGTCTGGCTCTATACACGCTAAAAGTAGTGATTATTTACATGGAGTCTGGCTCTATACACGCTAAAAGTAGTGATTATTTACATGGAGTCTGGCTCTATACACACTAAAAGTAGTGATTATTTACATGGAGTCTGGCTCTATACACGCTAAAAGTAGTGATTATTTACATGGAGTCTGGCTCTATACACGCTAAAAGTAGTGATTATTTACATGGAGTCTGGCTCTATACACACTAAAAGTAGTGATTATTTACATGGAGTCTGGCTCTATACACGCTAAAAGTAGTGATTATTTACATGGAGTCTGGCTCTATACACGCTAAAAGTAGTGATTATTTACATGGAGTCTGGCTCTATACACGCTAAAAGTCCTGATTATTTACATGGAGTCTGGCTCTATACACGCTAAAAGTAGTGATTATTTACATGGAGTCTGGCTCTATACACGCTAAAAGTAGTGATTATTTACATGGAGTCTGGCTCTATACACGTTAAAAGTAGTGATTATTTACATGGAGTCTGGCTCTATACACGCTAAAAGTAGTGATTATTTACATGGAGTCTGGCTCTATACACGCTAAAAGTAGTGATTATTTACATGGAGTCTGGTTCTATACACGCTAAAAGTAGTGATTATTTACATGGAGTCTGGCTCTATACACGCTAAAAGTAGTGATTATTTACATGGAGTCTGGCTCTATACACACTAAAAGTAGTGATTATTTACATGGAGTCTGGCTCTATACACACTAAAAGTAGTGATTATTTACATGGAGTCTGGCTCTATACACGCTAAAAGTAGTGATTATTTACATGGAGTCTGGCTCTATACACGCTAAAAGTAGTGATTATTTACATGGAGTCTGGCTCTATACACGCTAAAAGTAGTGATTATTT
Source organism: Gymnocephalus cernua (assembly GCA_023631565.1). Lineage (NCBI taxonomy): Eukaryota > Metazoa > Chordata > Actinopteri > Perciformes > Percidae > Gymnocephalus > Gymnocephalus cernua. The sequence goes on from CM042445.1 coordinate 537,347, forward strand.
ACATGGAGTCTGGCTCTATACACGCTAAAAGTCCTGATTATTTACATGGAGTCTGGCTCTATACACGCTAAAAGTAGTGATTATTTACATGGAGTCTGGTTCTATACACGCTAAAAGTAGTGATTATTTACATGGAGTCTGGCTCTATACACGCTAAAAGTAGTGATTATTTACATGGAGTCTGGCTCTATACACACTAAAAGTAGTGATTATTTACATGGAGTCTGGCTCTATACACGCTAAAAGTAGTGATTATTTACATGGAGTCTGGCTCTATACACGCTAAAAGTAGTGATTATTTACATGGAGTCTGGCTCTATACACGCTAAAAGTAGTGATTATTTACATGGAGTCTGGCTCTATACACGTTAAAAGTAGTGATTATTTACATGGAGTCTGGCTCTATACACGCTAAAAGTCCTGATTATTTACATGGAGTCTGGCTCTATACACGCTAAAAGTAGTGATTATTTACATGGAGTCTGGTTCTATACACGCTAAAAGTAGTGATTATTTACATGGAGTCTGGCTCTATACACGCTAAAAGTAGTGATTATTTACATGGAGTCTGGCTCTATACACGCTAAAAGTAGTGATTATTTACATGGAGTCTGGCTCTATACACGCTAAAAGTAGTGATTATTTACATGGAGTCTGGTTCTATACACGCTAAAAGTAGTGATTATTTACATGGAGTCTGACTCTATACACGCTAAAAGTAGTGATTATTTACATGGAGTCTGGCTCTATACACGCTAAAAGTAGTGATTATTTACATGGAGTCTGGCTCTATACACGCTAAAAGTAGTGATTATTTACATGGAGTCTGGCTCTATACACGCTAAAAGTGATTATTTACATGGAGTCTGGCTCTATACACGCTAAAAGTAGTGATTATTTACATGGAGTCTGGCTCTATACACGCTAAAAGTAGTGATTATTTACATGGAGTCTGGCTCTTTGAACACTAAAAGTCCTGATTATTTACATGGAGTCTGGCTCTATACACGCTAAAAGTCCTGATTATTTACATGGAGTCTGGCTCTATACACGCTAAAAGTAGTGATTATTTACATGGAGTCTGGCTCTATACACGCTAAAAGTAGTGATTATTTACATGGAGTCTGGCTCTATACACGCTAAAAGTAGTGATTATTTACATGGAGTCTGGCTCTATACACGCTAAAAGTAGTGATTATTTACATGGAGTCTGACTCTATACACGCTAAAAGTAGTGATTATTTACATGGAGTCTGGCTCTATACACGCTAAAAGTAGTGATTATTTACATGGAGTCTGGCTCTATACACGCTAAAAGTGATTATTTACATGGAGTCTGGCTCTATACACGCTAAAAGTAGTGATTATTTACATGGAGTCTGGCTCTATACACGCTAAAAGTAGTGATTATTTACATGGAGTCTGGCTCTTTGAACACTAAAAGTCCTGATTATTTACATGGAGTCTGGCTCTATACACGCTAAAAGTCCTGATTATTTACATGGAGTCTGGCTCTATACACGCTAAAAGTAGTGATTATTTACATGGAGTCTGGCTCTATACACGCTAAAAGTAGTGATTATTTACATGGAGTCTGGCTCTATACACGCTAAAAGTAGTGATTATTTACATGGAGTCTGGCTCTATATACGCTAAAAGTCCTGATTATTTACATGGAGTCTGGCTCTATACACGCTAAAAGTAGTGATTATTTACATGGAGTCTGGCTCTATACACGCTAAAAGTAGTGATTATTTACATGGAGTCTGGCTCTATACACGCTAAAAGTAGTGATTATTTACATGGAGTCTGGTTCTATACACGCTAAAAGTAGTGATTATTTACATGGAGTCTGGTGTAGTTTGGTGATGGTGATTTCGGGGCTGTTTCATGTTAATCTAAAAGGATTTTACTCTTTAACTACAAGGTCTGTCTCTGTAGGGATCCATCCCATAATGTTGTCACACACTTCTGACCATGTTGTGTTTATATGCAGAGTTCTTAAGATTGACGATGAGCTGTGGTGATCAGGCTGATTTCACAATAATATGACAGTAAACAAGTTACACAAGCAGAGACACACACACACACACAGACACACACACACACACAGGCACACACACACACACACACCCAGACACACACACACACACAGACACACACAGACACACACACACAGGCACACACACACACAGACACACACACACAGACACACACAGACACACACACAGACACACACACAGACACACACACACAGACACACACATAGACAGACACACACACACACACATAAACAGACACACACACACACATAGACAGACACACACACATATATACATAGATAGAAAGACACTGGAGTCCATAATAACATTTAATAATGAAAAACAGTGTACATATGAAAACTAAATGTGTCAGTAATCAGCCGGGCAGGTTTCATGTTGATATCAGTTAACGTCACATGTTCACCCTGTTCACCTGTAGTTCTGACACGGACAGGCAGGAACCGGGAGAAAAGAAATACAAAGTGTAAGATTTCAAGCGTTCATGTTCAGTTTCTGGGTGGAATAAGACATCGATGCCCCCCCGACAGTTTCAAAGTTAAAGCCCCCTCCTTAAACTTTCACCTAGAGACATGACATTTGGTAGGCATATACACCGTAAAACTTCAAATAATAGCCCGGGCTTCTATTTACCCAAATCTTTGAAATGCCCCGGCGTGTATGTGAGACAGGCGTCTATAAGAGACGGGCCTTTAATTGACGATGCTTTGCCCGCATGCTGTGGATCCATCACACACGCTCACCTCCAGCTCTTCACTGACCTTCTTCCTCCCTCCACCTCCAGCTCTTCACTGACCTTCTTCCTCCCTCCACCTCCAGCTCTTCACTGACCTTCTTCCTCCCTCCACCTCCAGCTCTTCACTGACCTTCTTCCTCCCTCCACCTCCAGCTCTTCACTGACCTTCTTCCTCCCTCCACCTCCAGCTCTTCACTGACCTTCTTCCTCCCTCCACCTCCAGCTCTTCACTGACCTTCTTCCTCCCTCCACCTCCAGCTCTTCACTGACCTTCTTCCTCCCTCCACCTCCAGCTCTTCACTGACCTTCTTCCTCCCTCCACCTCCAGCTCTTCACTGACCTTCTTCCTCCCTCCACCTCGCCATCCGGCCCTTTGGTCGTCTTCCTCGGACAGACGTCGCCGTTCTGCTTTATGTTTACGCCGTTCTCGCGCTCTCTCGGGATCGATCGAGAAATGTCTCGCCGCCGCTTCTCCCCAATTTTGTGTCGGCAAATTTGACAACCGTCAGCTTAAATGTCAAATCATCCTTTTTTCTTTTTGTCTCCGTGGTGGTATTGAGAGAATTTAGAAAAGCTGAAGACTAAAAGAAAGTTCGTTAACCTGTTTGTTATGTTGCCATAGTGATGAGTCGTTTATGAACGGTTGCGTCTGTCACGTGAAATCAAATCAAAACAGAACAAACGATCTGACGGGTTTTAAAAGATCAAATACAACCAGACACAGACCAGGCCTCTATTTGAGACCGGCCTTTATTTACCCAGATCTGTCGTCACACCAGGCGTTTAAAAGAGACAGGCGTCTATTTGGGACTCGGCTATTATTTGAAGTTTTACGGTGTATATATATATATATATATATATATATATATATATATATATATATAAATATATAGGATGTAGCCTATTAACAGAACAGAGTGCAGAACAGAAACATTGCTGGCTGGTTAACAGCAACAACTCAACAGCAGGTAACGTTAGCCTTCTGCTAGCTAGTAGCTGATTAAACAGCTAACGCTAAAGTTTGACTGTTTCTGTCGGAACACAGACGAGAGACGGTGCGTTCAATGAAGCTGGTAATCTACAGCCTCGCGGTGCATTCAGAGTTGTTGTAAAATACACTTTTGAATTTATTTCCTCAGCATATTAGGTCATATTGTTGATTGTTTTATATATGTATATATATATATATATACATTTGAACAGTGAAAATAATAATAAAAACAGTTTTTTAACTTTAATGTCACTAATGATGATTATTCATTTGAATTGAAATATTTAAAATAATTTCACAGCAAAAATTATGTATGCGATTAATTTAGATTAATTTATCACAGAGTCTGTAATTAATTTGATTACATTTATATATATATATGTATATATATGTCCAGACTTACAAAAAAGCCTCTTGGACTCTTGGGAAAACAACTTAAGTGGTTTCCTCGCTGCTGCTCTGAGCCACTGCTACGCTATCCCTCGCTACGCTATCCCTCGCTATGCTAACCCCCAACCGACCGTTGAATAAGTCGCCGAGCAGATTCTTGTATACATTTTGACGACGTTTCAAAGCTAACGTTTCCCTGACGTTTGTTTGAGACGAGGCGGTTGTTTCCTTGGATGCCGTTTCCACAGCAACAAGTTGGTTACCGTGGGAATGACTGATGGGGCCGAGGAAGCCGAAGCGAAAAGGTCTCTTCCTGCGAGGAGGAGGAGGAGTACGTTTCCTGACATCTGGTTTAGCATCTGTGCTAACATTTGAAACTGCTTTCTCCCTTTCTACGTTAGCATTAGCACCGATGCTAGCTCCAGAACCAGCAGGGTACTCAGTCGGTTTCCCGCTATCTGCTGTAGCTTCTGTGCTTGGGGCATTTTCTTTCTTTTCAACACTCGACTCACTGCCAGCGTCTGTGTTAGCGCCGTGGCTAGCTCCAGAGCTAACATACATGCTAGGAGGGCTAGTGGGGGGCTCTGCTTCGATGCTAACGTCGTTACTAGAGTCAGATGTAGCTTTAAGGCTCAAATCTGCTGCAGACTCCTTCACCAAGCTGTCAGGTTTAGTGTCCATGTTGGTTTCAGAGCTAGCAGTGTACGTTCTGTAGTTTATATTGGGGTTAGCTTCTCTTCTTAGCGATTCTTCAGACGTTTCCTGACTGATTTCGGAGCTGAAGTTTAAGTTAAACTCTGGGCTCCGATTAGAAACAGAAGTCGGGATGGGATCGAGATGAAGTTCTGCGCTCTGAGAGTCGTTCCCCGGAGAGTCTGATGTTGATCCAGAGTCCGACAAATCTTCTAAATCTGACCTAAAATCAAGTCCTGGAGCGTCTGACGAATCCTCTGATTCAGAGGTGAAATGTCCAGACTCGGTCGGTGTTTTCGGTGAGGAAAGAACCAACAGGACTTCCTCGCTGCTGGAGCTGACGTCTGGACTCCCGACTCTGGAGAGTCCCGGGACGGACGCAGTCAAACCCACAACTTCCTGACTCTCCTCAGAACTGTCTGAGTTTAAGCTAACGTTCATGTTTACAGGCGTGCTAAAGATCGGAGATGCTACGTCTTCATCTGGACTGACAGGGTTTAAGCTAACACCGATATCTACTTGAATGGACTTAACAGAAGCGTCTTGAACCGGTTTTCTCTCTGGATCAGGACTACTTAACTCAGAGGTCAAGCTAGTTGTTGGAACAGTGACCTCCTGACTCTCCTCAGAGCTGTCAGAGTTTAAGCTAACGTTCACCTGAGAGAATGACCTGGAACTTTCCTTGGACACAGTATCTTGGGGCATGCTGAAGAACATACTCTCTACATCCTGACTTAGACTGACTGGGTTTAAGCTAGCAGCGTTTTCTACTCTGATGAACTTAACAGAAGCGTCTTGAACCTGTTTCCTCTTTGGATCAGAACTACTCAAGTCAGAATGTGCGTTTGTTGTGGAACGAGTAAGCTGCAGTGTGGAATCTCTTGGACCAGTTCCTTGCTGGAAAGTGGAGCTAGTTGCCTCAAGGCTTTCGTTGCTGTCACGAACTCTGGTCTGGTTTTTGGGATCTGTGCTAACGTTACCGAAGCTAACGGACTCCGAACTCTCATCACTTTCATCAGAACTCAAAGTAAAACCCGTCTGTTTGCCGGTTAAGGAAGCGGGAGTCAAACCGAGGACTTTACGATGACTACCCTTCGTTCCGGTCACTCCCCGGTCGACTGAAAGAAGATCTACAACTTTCTTGATCGAGCGAAAAACTTCCAGAAGTTTAGAACCAAACGTGAATTCTTCGCTAACGCTGCGTTCGCTTGAAACTACTTCGCCGTGGCCTGTTTTCCCCGAGCGTGAACTCTGAGAAACTGGACGATAAACGTTTCTCGCTGGTTGATCGTTTGTCTCTGCACTCTCTGTGCTGTTGTTAAAGTCATCAGAAGGTGGATCAGAAGTCTCTTTGCTGTTTAAATCGTTAGTAAAGTCCTCAGACCTGGAGTTGTTTTTGTCATTAAAGTAACCGATGACCTCGCTGCTCTCTGCGCTGTTGTTAAAGTCATCGCCAAACGTCGGGCTCACGCTAGACTCAGTGGCGTTTAAAAGTAAAGCATCAAACTCCTCAGAAGGAGTCACTATCATCGGTTGATCGCTCATCATTTCTTCTGATGACACGTTCTCCTCTTCATACTCTCTCCTGATTGGCCGGCTGCTGGTTTCCGTCTCAGTTTGGGGAAGCGATGCCATTGGCTGGACGTTGAGCGTTTGGGATTCCTCGCTGCTCGAACTGTACGAGGGAAATAACGAAAACGACATTTACAAAATATGCAGAGGCCGAAAGGAGTACGAAAATATTCTACTTCAGCACAAGTACTATTACTTTAAAGAACTATAACTTCAGCACAAGTACTATTACTTTAAAGAACTATAACTTCAGCACAAGTACTATTACTTTTAAGAACTATAACTTCAGTACAAGTACTAATACTTTTAAGAACTATAACTTAGTCAAAGTACTAACATAACGAGCTGCCAGAACTTTTTCAAAATTTGTGCTATGGGGCGCCCGGGTAGCTCACCTGGTAGTGTGCGCACCCATATACTGAGGCTCAGTCCTCGATGCAGCGGCCGCAGGTTCGACTCCCCTTTCATGTCTAAGCTGTCCTGTCATAATAATGGCCTAAAAATGCCCCAAAAACCATTTGTGCTACGGAGTGTTTTGGGAGATTAAAGAAGTCATCGTTTGTTGCTCTTTAAGACATCCGAGACAACCGAGCAGCTTTGCATGTTAAAGCGTGGATGTAATAAACCAACGAGATGAAAGAGAAGAAAGATGGCCGGTGTTTACCCGCTGGCGTCCGTCTCGTCCTCAGCGAGGACGAACATGGTGAAGCTCAGAGTGGAGTTGGTTTTCGTGTCTTTGACCTCCACGATCACACCTGGTGGGGCTTCAAGCAGAGTGGGCGAGACTTCAGGTAGAGTGGGCGGTACTTCAGGTAGAGTGGGCGGTACTTCAGGTAGAGTGGGCGGGGCGTGTTGGTATGCCACGCCCACGACAGGAAATACAGCAGGCGGCTGGAAACAAACGATAGAAAAATGTTATTGTTCTCCGGCTTGAACACGTGTCTTATGTTGACACAACGTTGTGGATATTTAAGTTGATACATATGTGTTTTGGTACTAACGTTATATCCATGGTGGTAGTTTTGCATTTCTTGCATTGTTTGTTGTGTTGTGCATGATCACCCCCCCCCCAACGGCACACACACACACACACACACACCTTCCATATGCAACAAGATCTGCATGGAAGAAGGCAGTTATCTCTGTGAGTCTTGAGTCTGTACAGTTGCTGAGGCTCCCAAACATCCATGATCTTTGAGTATTGAAGCTGGGCTGTATTTTAAACACGGTGCCCCTGGACTCCTGATGTAATCACCCAAAACACATTTAAATACCATGAGGTACACGTATTAATACCTTCATATCTTCATCAGAGGAAGAGGCCGACCAGGAATCACCGTCTGAACTCAGCTGCAGAACCAGAGAGACGAGTTATTGATACAATATGATGATATGTTGAGAAGTCTCTGCAGACACACACCTATAGACACACCTGCAGACACACACCTATAGACACACCTGCAGACACACACCTATAGACACACCTGCAGAAACACACCTATAGACACACCTGCAGAAACACACCTATAGACACACCTATAGACACACACCTGCAGACACACACCTATAGACACACACCTATAGACACACACCTGTAGACACACACCTATAGACACACACCTGTAGACACACACCTATAGACATACACCTACAACACACACCTGCAGATACACACCAGCAGACACACACCTGTAGACACACACCAGCAGACACACACCTGTAGACACACACCAGCAGACACACACCAGCAGACACACACCTGTAGACACACACCTGTAGACACACACCTACTGTCCTGAATTAGAGCTGGGCGCAGTTATTTTATTAAAATAAAATAACTGCGAACTGTAAATATATTTTAAAAATATATATTTATTGTATTTAATTAAAGTACATCAACATAAACACAATAGCAAAGGCAAACCCTTTCTCTACCTGAAGAGTCACTGTGCCGTGTGCAACAAAGATTATTAAACATCCAAATTATTTATACTGGATTTGAATCAAAAAATAAATTTAAAAAATCGATTTTTTGAAAATATGAATTGATTTGACCTACCAACTTGATTTTTAAATCAAATCGATTTTTTCCCAGCCCTATCCTGAATTAAGAATAAAGTAAAGTTACGTGAACGTAACCCCCCCTCAGACGTCTATAAGTGTGCTGAACATGTTAGAAGAAGAAGTGAACATCTGTTTGTGATATAACAAAGATCTGTTCTGATTGGCTGTTGCAGATGAAGTTTACCACACACAGGAAGCAGGAGGTCTGATTGGCTGTCACCATGTTGTTTAAATATGAAACATGTAATCAGGAACACAGAGGGACTAAATCTGTCCTGCAGAGAGTTTGAGGTCAATGTTCTGTTTATCTGCCTGAACCACACACTGTAAATATAGACAGACACACACACACACAGACACACACACACACACAGACACACACACACACACACACACACACACACACACACACACACACACAGACACACACACACACACACTCACACACACACATACAGACACACACACACATACAGACACACACACACACACACATACAGACACACACACACACATACAGACACACACACACACACACACACACATACAGACACACACACAAACACACACACACACACAGAGACACACACACACACACACAGACATACAGAGACTCACACACACACACACACACACACACACACACACACACACACACACAGAGACATACAGAGACAAACACTCACACACACACACACACAGAGACATACAGAGACACACACTAACACACACACATACAGACACACACATACAAACACACACACACACACACACACACAGAGACACACACACACACACACAGAGAGACACACACACACACATGTACACACACACACACACACACACACACACACACACACATACGCACACCCAGTGTGTATCAGATGTTCTTACTGGAGATGATGAGATGTAACTGAGAACCAAACAGCTGAGCAAGAAAATCAGCTGCAGCATCTTATCCACCAGCTGTTTCCAGATGTTTCCAGGTGTCTCCAGATGTTTCCAGATGTCTCCAGATGTTTCCAGGTGTCTCCAGATGTTTCCAGGTGTTTCCAGATGTTTCCAGGTGTCTCCAGGTGTTTCCAGGTGTCTCCAGATGTTTCCAGGTGTCTCCAGGTGTTTCCAGGTGTCTCCAGATGTTTCCAGGTGTCTCCAGATGTCTCCAGATGTTTCCAGATGTTTCCAGGTGTTTATTCTGCTAAAGATGAAACAGAATGACGACAGCAGCCTTGATCAGGTGAGGTCATCGGACACAGATCTACCCAGCATGCATCGCTGTGACTCGAAGACTCGATCAGACAAACACGGATGTTAGCTTAGCTTAGCACGCCGCCTGTTTGTCTGTCACATCCCATAATGAGTCAGGACTGGTTAATGAAATGTGTTTCTGATTGGTTCTCACCTGGTGGGCGGAGCCGCTGAACACAAACGGTCAAAGATGATCAAATCCAGAGAAGAAAGATCTGGTCCGTCTCCGTCTGCGTCTGCATCCTGAGTGTCTCCGTGTGTCTGACCTCGCAGACCAGAGGCCACGCCCCTCGCCCTGTTTCCCTTAGAAACCACCGCAGACCAGAGGCCACGCCCCTCGCCCTGTTTCCCTTAGAAACCACCGCAGACCAGAGGCCACGCCCCTCGCCCTGTTTCCCTTAGAAACCAGAATATTTTAGGACTCAGAGTCTCGCCCGGCGACAGAAAAATGTTAATTTTTAGGTTTAAATGACAGCCTTCAAATACGAGAGAGAGGATATATATATATATATATATATATATGTGTATGTATATATACACCACATCACACACAGACACACACACACACATATCACACACACGCACACACAGAGACACACACACACACACATCACACACACACACACACAGACACACACACACAACTTCCTGTCTTAGCATGACTCTGCATTTCTTAACCCAGTCTAGACGTACGAGACATGCTGGAGTCCCCCCCCCCCCGAGGTTAACCGTCCCGTTTATCTCCCTGTGGGGGAGAAATGAAATGCGTCGAGGCTGATAACAGTTCATGTTGCCCTTGTTCCTTTATCTAGTTCACATAACGGCCGTTCACATCGTGGACTAGACTCCGAGACAAACACTTTCAGCAGCTTTCATTTTTATTCACCTTTATTTTCACAGGCAAGTCATTAAGAACAGGTTCTTCTTTTACAATGGCAGCCTGACAAGTGGCCACGTAGGGAAAGGGAAGGAGGGCTAGTTAATGAATACACTGGAAATACAGACAGTTTAGAAGTTACAGAAATACAGAAAATACAATCTGAAATACTACACACACACAAAAACAATAATAAAAACAATAAACACTTATAGTGAGATTAGTGCTCAGGTACATGAGTGGGTAAAAGAGGGAGAACCATTCAGATAATTAGCTGGAGAAATGGTTGTCATGGAGATGTCATGTTTAAATATTACAACAGCTTCTCAGAAAACCCTAAAACAGGGTCTTCAACGTCTTTTAAGCCAAGGACCCCTCAACTGGGAGAGAGACGGAGCAGGGACCCCCTACTGCAGATAGAGACGGAGCAGGGACCCCCTACTGCAGATAGAGACGGAGCAGGACCCCCTACTGCAGATAGAGACGGAGCAGGACCCCCTACTGCAGATAGAGACGGAGCAGGGACCCCCTACTGCAGATAGAGACGGAGCAGGGACCCCCTACTGCAGATAGAGACGGAGCAGGACCCCCTACTGCAGATAGAGACGGAGCAGGACCCCCTACTGCAGATAGAGACGGAGCAGGACCCCCTACTGCAGATAGAGACGGAGCAGGACCCCCTACTGCAGATAGAGACGGAGCAGGGACCCCCTACTGCAGATAGAGACGGAGCAGGGACCCCCTACTGCAGATAGAGACGGAGCAGGACCCCCTACTGCAGATAGAGACGGAGCAGGACCCCCTACTGCAGATAGAGACGGAGCAGGACCCCCTACTGCAGAGAGAGACGGAGCAGGGACCCCCTACTGCAGAGAGAGACGGAGCAGGACCCCCTACTGCAGATAGAGACGGAGCAGGGACCCCCTACTGCAGATAGAGACGGAGCAGGACCCCCTACTGCAGAGAGAGACGGAGCAGGGACCCCCTACTGCAGAGAGAGACGGAGCAGGACCCCCTACTGCAGATAGAGACGGAGCAGGGACCCCCTACTGCAGATAGAGACGGAGCAGGGACCCCCTACTGCAGATAGAGACGGAGCAGGGACCCCCTACTGCAGATAGAGACGGAGCAGGACCCCCTACTGCAGATAGAGACGGAGCAGGGACCCCCTACTGCAGATAGAGACGGAGCAGGGACCCCCTACTGCAGATAGAGACGGAGCAGGACCCCCTACTGCAGATAGAGACGGAGCAGGACCCCCTACTGCAGATAGAGACGGAGCAGGGACCCCCTACTGCAGATAGAGACGGAGCAGGACCCCCTACTGCAGATAGAGACGGAGCAGGGACCCCCTACTGCAGATAGAGACAGAGCAGGACCCCCTACTGCAGATAGAGACGGAGCAGGACCCCCTACTGCAGATAGAGACGGAGCAGGACCCCCTACTGCAGATAGAGACGGAGCAGGGACCCCCTACTGCAGATAGAGACGGAGCAGGGACCCCCTACTGCAGATAGAGACGGAGCAGGGACCCCCTACTGCAGATAGAGACGGAGCAGGGACCCCCTACTGCAGATAGAGACGGAGCAGGACCCCCTACTGCAGATAGAGACGGAGCAGGGACCCCCTACTGCAGATAGACGGAGCAGGGACCCCCTACTGCATATAGAGACGGAGCAGGACCCCCTACTGCAGATAGAGACGGAGCAGGACCCCCTACTGCAGATAGAGACGGAGCAGGACTCCCTACTGCAGATAGAGACGGAGCAGGACCCCCTACTGCAGATAAGACGGAGCAGGGACCCCCTACTGCAGATAGAGACGGAGCAGGATCCCCTACTGCAGATAGAGACGGAGCAGGGACCCCCTACTGCAGATAGAGACGGAGCAGGACCCCCTACTGCAGATAGAGACGGAGCAGGGACCCCCTACTGCAGATAGAGACGGAGCAGGACCCCCTACTGCAGATAGAGACGGAGCAGGACCCCCTACTGCAGATAGAGACGGAGCAGGACCCCCTACTGCAGATAGAGACGGAGCAGGACCCCCTACTGCAGATAGAGACGGAGCAGGGACCCCCTACTGCAGATAGAGACGGAGCAGGGACCCCCTACTGCAGATAGAGACGGAGCAGGACCCCCTACTGCAGATAGAGACGGAGCAGGACCCCCTACTGCAGATAGAGACGGAGCAGGACCCCCTACTGCAGATAGAGACGGAGCAGGACCCCCTACTGCAGATAGAGACGGAGCAGGGACCCCCTACTGCAGATAGAGACGGAGCAGGGACCCCCTACTGCAGATAGAGACGGAGCAGGACCCCCTACTGCAGATAGAGACGGAGCAGGACCCCCTACTGCAGATAGAGACGGAGCAGGACCCCCTACTGCAGAGAGAGACGGAGCAGGGACCCCCTACTGCAGAGAGAGACGGAGCAGGACCCCCTACTGCAGATAGAGACGGAGCAGGGACCCCCTATTGCAGATAGAGACGGAGCAGGACCCCCTACTGCAGAGAGAGACGGAGCAGGGACCCCCTACTGCAGAGAGAGACGGAGCAGGACCCCCTACTGCAGATAGAGACGGAGCAGGGACCCCCTACTGCAGATAGAGACGGAGCAGGGACCACCTACTGCAGATAGAGACGGAGCAGGGACCCCCTACTGCAGATAGAGACGGAGCAGGACCCCCTACTGCAGATAGAGACGGAGCAGGGACCCCCTACTGCAGATAGAGACGGAGCAGGGACCCCCTACTGCAGATAGAGACGGAGCAGGACCCCCTACTGCAGATAGAGACGGAGCAGGACCCCCTACTGCAGATAGAGACGGAGCAGGGACCCCCTACTGCAGATAGAGACGGAGCAGGACCCCCTACTACAGATAGAGACGGAGCAGGGACCCCCTACTGCAGATAGAGACAGAGCAGGACCCCCTACTGCAGATAGAGACGGAGCAGGACCCCCTACTGCAGATAGAGACGGAGCAGGACCCCCTACTGCAGATAGAGACGGAGCAGGGACCCCCTACTGCAGATAGAGACGGAGCAGGGACCCCCTACTGCAGATAGAGACGGAGCAGGGACCCCCTACTGCAGATAGAGACGGAGCAGGGACCCCCTACTGCAGATAGAGACGGAGCAGGACCCCCTACTGCAGATAGAGACGGAGCAGGGACCCCCTACTGCAGATAGACGGAGCAGGGACCCCCTACTGCATATAGAGACGGAGCAGGACCCCCTACTGCAGATAGAGATGGAGCAGGACCCCCTACTGCAGATAGAGACGGAGCAGGACTCCCTACTGCAGATAGAGACGGAGCAGGACCCCCTACTGCAGATAAGACGGAGCAGGGACCCCCTACTGCAGATAGAGACGGAGCAGGATCCCCTACTGCAGATAGAGACGGAGCAGGGACCCCCTACTGCAGATAGAGACGGAGCAGGACCCCCTACTGCAGATAGAGACGGAGCAGGGACCCCCTACTGCAGATAGAGACGGAGCAGGACTCCCTACTGCAGATAGAGACGGAGCAGGGACCCCCTACTGCAGATAGAGACGGATCAGGGACCCCCTACAGCAGATAGAGACGGAGCAGGGACCCCCTACTGCAGATAGAGACGGAGCAGGACCCCCTACTGCAGATAGAGACGGAGCAGGGACCCCCTACTGCAGATAGAGACGGAGCAGGGACCCCCTACTGCAGATAGAGACAGAGCAGGACCCCCTACTGCAGATAGAGACGGAGCAGGACCCCCTACTGCAGATAGAGACGGAGCAGGGACCCCCTACTGCAGATAGAGACGGAGCAGGGACCCCCTACTGCAGAGAGAGACGGAGCAGGACCCCCTACTGCAGATAGAGACGGAGCAGGACCCCCTACTGCAGATAGAGACGGAGCAGGGACCCCCTACTGCAGATAGAGACGGAGCAGGACCCCCTACTGCAGATAGAGACGGAGCAGGACCCCCTACATCAGATGTTGTATACAATGAAGCTACATATTAAACTGGTCCTACAGTAACGTGTAGGGCGGCCTGAAGCCTTTATACATAACCTTTGTTTGGCAATATAATACTAAGCTATTAAAATAATAATTGTTAACATGATTTTATAACTCATGTCTTAATGTTATACATGTAACAGAGTAAATTCTTAGGATGAACTGTATCTGCGGATCTTAAACCTCATTTATACTCGTGCGTGGAGCCGCCGCACAACCATAACCCCTTTAGTGACTACCTAACCTACAGGCCAGTTAGCCTGCCATCAGCTTATTGGTTTCACAAATTGATTTATATTTGCTAATAATTAGGGCTGTCAAAATGACGCCTTCATTTCGATTAATTAGAGAGAATGCGTTGCCACAGGCAACAGAAACATCGCTGCATGTGACGCTAGTTAACACTACACTCACCAGCAGGTAACGTTAGCCTTCTGCTAGCTAGTTAACACTACACTCACCAGCAGGTAACGTTAGCCTTCTGCTAGCTAGTTAACACTACACTCAACAGCAGGTAACGTTAGCCTTCCGCTAGCTAGCAGCTGGATTAAACAGCTAGGGTTAAATGCTAACAGCTAACGCTAAACGGTGTAAAGTTTGACTGTAGAGGATTCAGACACTTCTGCAGCTGCAGCCGTTGTCACAAAAACACAGACGGAGACGGTGCGTTCAAAGAAACTGGTAACCTACAGCCTCGTGGTGCATTCAAAGTTACTGTAAAATCTGGTGGATTATTTTTTCGTTCAACAGCAATTTACTGGTGAAATAACCCGATTCCTGAAGCACTTTAGAATTGATTTCCTCAAAATATTAGGTCATATTGTTGATTGTTATGGTCATTATTTAAATAGTGAAAATAATAATACAAGTTTTTTTTAACTTTAATGTCACTAATGCTGATTATTCATTGATTAATTTCAATTGAAATATTTAAAATACTTTTGCAGCAAAAATGTTTGTGATTAATTTAGATTAATTAATCAGAGTATGTAATTAATTTGATTACATTTCTTCGATTGCCAGCCCTACTAATAATATGTACGATTCAGACATTTTACAGCCATTACAGAGATTATTTAAAAGTCACTCAAAAAATGAACAATAGTTTGGCGCCCCCCAACCAAATTGTCCAAATAATAATAATAATAATAACGTGGATGGTTCCGTACAACTATTACTCCTCACAGGTAAAATAAATGAACAGTTCACTACTTTCATTGAATTTGGGTGTTTTATTAAATTTTATAGCATCTAATAAAATAACTGATACAATCAAGAACGTTGGAAAAATTTACCAAAATATTGGAAAAGCTTGAATGTTGGGAGAAAACCCCAAAAAATCAACAAAAACATTGGAAAAAAAGTGACAAAAACTCGTCTGGAATGTTTCCAAAACAAGCGACAAAACTGTCAAAAAAAAACACGTTGGGAAAAATAGTTTTTATTTCAAATTTTGACCCAGAAAAGCAAAAAGTTGCATGGTTGGTGGGAACACAAGGGTTAAACCATTTCCAACTTTTCCAACTATACGACATCAGCTTCTTCTTACGCATTAGAGCCAGCAATCTAGTTCAAATTTAGAAATTTAGCTTTTCAGCATTCACAAACATTTTCTGATGACGGTTGTTTTCCCTTTCTGACCCATGAAAACCACGTATCTCCAGATGTGTGCTGATGTTGAATGTTTGTGATAAACTGAAGGACTATACGGAGTCATAAGAGTGGCATTGAAGGTTTGGAAGAGAGTCAGGAGACCGCAACAGATGAAGGAATCAGGTGATCTGGAATTCAAGTGGAGCTTTATTAACAAAGAACAAATCTGTCATGACATGAGACCTCCTATAACCCTCAGACAATACCTTTTAAGGCACTCTCTGTGAATAGAATTGCTATAGAAAGATATTTTCTGTTTAACTCAGTTACCTGATGCTCAAGGTATTTCTCAAAATAGCTGGAAGTGCTAAAGCTTGAATGCACACACTTGAACCTACTTACTACATGCTAAATCACAATAAAATATATCCTATCAGGCATGAAGAAGAATACACCTGTAAAACAATGAGAAACGTAATCTGAATGTTCAATTCTATTCAGTTTATTTAAAGCGTATCTCTCGCCAAAATGCATCCTAGGGTGTTTCTGTGAATGTACGTGAGTCAAACTTTAGTTTAAAAGCATATTTAGGACGGAAGCTCCACTTTTAAGATTTACTGTATTCTTGTTTTTGGGTCAAATGGCCTTTTGAATGGGAGAGCTAGGGGCACTTTTATGCTAGCCTCAAAATATCTATTTTTAACCACTAAGAAGACTCGACACAACATGAGACTTTGCTCCAAGTATCTCCAGGAGCTCTACACATTAACTCAGCATTGAGAACGTTGTTTGTGGACCCAGAGTTTACTAAAAAGAAAGGTTTTAACAACTCACCGTAGCTCTTGTTGTTTCCGGTCGCGGCCGTCTCGGCAGTCAGAACGAGTCGATATCAGAACAAGCAGCGACAGATTTAGTATATCCCTCGTGCTCCGGTGTAGTTAATGTGTAGAGCTCCTGGAGATACTTGGAGCAAAGTCTCATGTTGTGTCAAGGTTGCCAGCAGTGCCCGCCCACCGATTATACCAGGGATCTTCAACAGGGGGTCCGTGACCCCTAGGGGGTCCTCAAAGTCAATGCAGGGGGGCCTCCAAATTATGGTTGTTTTGTTCAAAAATTAGAAATGTCCTAAAAAAAATAATCCAACATATTATTAGCAAACTAGCCTCTAGGTAAGGTAGGCCATCCACAGATACAGTTCATCTGAAGGATTCACTGTGCCACATGTATGTTTAACATTAAAACAAGATTTATAAAATTATTCCAACAACTATTTTAATAGCTTAGTATTCTATGCAAAAAATGTATGTATATAAAGGCTTTAGGCTGCCCTACACCTTATTGTAGGCCGAATTTAATATGCAACTACATTTTATACAATATATGTAGTAGGGGGTCCCTGCTCTGGCTCTCTTCCAGTTAAGTCCTTGGTTTAAAAAACGTTGAAGACCCCTGGATTATACCCTAACAATCAGCGAAAATGAAGGCCGACGGCTCCTCC
The DNA here is from genome assembly GCA_023631565.1 of Gymnocephalus cernua. Classification (NCBI taxonomy): domain Eukaryota; kingdom Metazoa; phylum Chordata; class Actinopteri; order Perciformes; family Percidae; genus Gymnocephalus; species Gymnocephalus cernua. The sequence goes on from CM042445.1 coordinate 555,068, forward strand.
AACGGACGACGGCACAGAACACACCGTACAGACTCGAGTCACCGACCTCGCCAGACTGTACGACGGACGATTTTCGGCTTGGTCTGTAGTGGGCTTTAAACTGCACAAGCGTCTCCTGCTCTCCCTCTGCCAGATCAGATAGAGACTCAGCCAAAGGCGGGAGTCTGGCACAACCACCTGCTACCATTGCCAATGGTACAGAAATACAGTACTGTTCACCTATACAGGCAGGCGCCATCTTGGGAAAACAGTCATGACCAGTAGAACCCCTAACCCTTGTAGTTAGTCACCCATATATTTTATAAGCAGATATAATTCATGCATTCCCACATAGTTGCATTTCACAAATGACCCATTGGGAAACCACGGACCATGGCAGATTTCAAGTGATTTCATGTGAGATTTCAAGCTCCCGTTGCACAGCGTTCGTCGTTCAACTGGTCGTGAGTGTTTTCCCAAGATGGCGCCTGCCTGTATACGCAAACGGTACTGGCTTTATAATCTATCTTTTTAATAAACTGTCTGTACACTTACAAAGTTCTCAATGCTTGTGTTTACATGCAGGGACCCGCGTTATGCTACCGTGGACGTGTGGAGCTATTTTGAGCCTCGTTAGTGGTGTAGAAATAGAGATTTCTTGTTACTTCCGCGTTCCCCGACGACTAGCGGTATAAGCTAATTAGCGGTTTGCACTAAAAATGGTCACATTCGATTAGTATGAAAACGTATAACGGTCGACTCGGTACACGTGTGTTATTAACCCTTGGTTCATTTTGCGCCGGATTTGTCCTTTAAGATCAGTTGTTCGTCCCAAAATGGCGGCGGCACAGACGAAGTTTAAACTGTTCAAGTTATTTTTGAAGCAGCAGCAGCAGATATTTTCTGATTAAAGCTTCTCTGTTATGATTGATTCTTTTCTTTGTTTTAAGGGACAATAGACCAAATATTTCCTATATTACCTTAGTAATGGGATTTTGTTAATTAATTCAAATACTCCTTCGTTGCAGCATTAGTTAAATAGAGCTAGCAGTAGAACCCTGAACTCTAAATATTTTATTACAGGAATAAAAGCTCATTTTGAGTGGAATAAAGCCCTTCAAATGGAGGGAGCGTAATATGTACTCGTAGCCAGTAAAACATACATGCTGTTAAGAAGATAAAGTTACTGCTGGTCGGCCTTCAATGTGGAGAGAAGATCAGAATATAACAACTCAGCTATCAGGGCATGAGGAGGAGGAAACAGCTTGGCTCTCAAACATATTCACAACGAGGCAGTGTGAATGCGCTGGTGGTGTTTTTTAAGGCTACCGCTCTCAGAAAACATTTTTCCACATTGTTCACACCAGAACGGCTTCTCTCCAGTGTGAATGCGCTGGTGAGCGTGAAGGGTACTACTCTGAGAAAACATTTTCCCACATTGTTCACACCAGAACGGCTTCTCTCCAGTGTGAATGCGCTGGTGAGCGTAAAGGGTACTACTATGAGAAAACATTTTCCCACATTGTTCACACCAGTACGGCTTCTCTCCAGTGTGAACACGTCGGTGGTCTTCTAGGCTACCACTCCTAGAAAAGATTTTATCACATAAATCACAGCTGTACGGTTTATCTTCAGTGTGAATGCGTTGATGTCTTGTTAGGGTATTCTGTTGTGTGAAAGCTGCCCCACATTGATCACACCTGTACGGCTTGTCTCCGGTGTGAATACGTTGATGGCTTTTTAGGGTACTCTGTTGTGTGAAAGCTGCCCCACATTGATCACAGCTGTACGGTTTGTCTCCAGTGTGAATGCGTTGATGTATTTTTAGGTGACTCTGTCGTGTGAAAGCTGCCCCACATTGATCACAGCTGTATGGTTTGTCTCCAGTGTGAACTCTCTGATGATTCTTTAAATATCCAGATGTTGTGAAGGATTTGTCACAGTGCTGACAGTGGTGACGTTTGGGTCTCTTTCTTCCTCTACGTTTCTATAACAACAGACAAACAGAGTGAGAGAGAGAGAGTTAGTGAGCAACCTTCTTTAAACCCTGGACTTGCTCTAACTCACAATTTAAAGTCTTCATGCAATAATTTATGACCAAATGAAAGAAAATATGTGCCGAATGCAGACATGTTAACAGTGTTCACAAACTGCTCCAAACAGCTCTACTGTAGTCCAGCCTTTACTTCAGAAACTAACGTGGTCACTTTGGAACACACGTTATATAATGCTAGCGTGGCACGCCCTCATACTCTGCTTCTGACTGGCTAGTAGTCCTTACCTAGGTACTGTCAGGACACGCCCTCATGCTCTGCTTCTGACTGGCTAGTAGTCCTTACCTAGCTACTGTCAGGACACGCCCTCATACTCTGCTTCTGACTGGCTAGTAGTCCTTACCTAGCTACTGTCAGGACACACCCTCATACTCTGCTTCTGACTGGCTAGTAGTCCTTACCTAACTACTGTCAGGACACGCCCTCATACTCTGCTTCTGACTGGCTAGTAGTCCTTACCTAGCTACTGTCAGGACACGCCCTCATACTCTGCTTCTGACTGGCTAGTAGTCCTTACCTAGCTACTGTCAGGACACGCCCTCATACTCTGCTTCTGACTGGCTAGTAGTCTTTACCTAGGTACTGTCAGGACACGCCCTCACACTCTGCTTCTGACTGGCTAGTAGTCCTTACCTAGCTACTGTCAGGACACACCCTCATACTCTGCTTCTGACTGGCTAGTAGTCCTTACCTAACTACTGTCAGGACACGCCCTCATACTCTGCTTCTGACTGGCTAGTAGTCCTTACCTAGGTACTGTCAGGGCACGCCCTCATACTCTGCTTCTGACTGGCTAGTAGTCTTTACCTAGGTACTGTCAGGACACGCCCTCACACTCTGCTTCTGACTGGCTAGTAGTCCTTACCTAGGTACTGTCAGGGCACGCCCTCACACTCTGCTTCTGACTGGCTAGTAGTCCTTACCTAGGTACTGTCAGGACACGCCCTCATACTCTGCTTCTGACTGGCTAGTAGTCCTTACCTAGGTACTGTCAGGACACGCCCTCATACTCTGCTTCTGACTGGCTAGTAGTTCTTACCTAGGTACTGTCAGGGCACGCCCTCATACTTTGCTTCTGACTGGCTAGTAGTCCTTACCTAGGTACTGTCAGGACACGCCCTCATACTCTGCTTCTGACTGGCTAGTAGTCCTTACCTAGGTACTGTCAGGACATGCCCTCATACTCTGCTTCTGACTGGCTAGTAGTCCTTACCTAGGTACTGTCAGGACACGCTCTCATACTCTGCTTCTGACTGGCTAGTAGTCCTTACCTAGGTACTGTCAGGACACGCCCTCATACTCTGCTTCTGACTGGCTAGTAGTCCTTACCTAGGTACTGTCAGGACACGCCCTCATACTCTGCTTCTGACTGGCTAGTAGTCCTTACCTAGGTACTGTCAGGACACGCCCTCATACTCTGCTTCTGACTGGCTAGTAGTCCTTACCTAGGTACTGTCAGGACACGCCCTCATACTCTGCTTCTGACTGGCTAGTAGTCCTTACCTTGGACTAGGTAGGTACTGCTTATGTGCAACTCCCAACAAAGATGGAACAGAAGTGAGTTGAGAGCCACACTCGCCTCATGCCTGAGGCGAGTGTGGCTCGTCATCATAGCGACTGCCGTGGGCATAGTTTGGTAGCGTTGCATTTCCCCATAGACAGTTTATCCATTTATTTAACTGTCTGTGATTTCCCCATTGACATATATAGAAAATGGACCGAGTGAGTTGTTTTTAACGGAGACCAGTGAAGTCTATCAGATGTCACTTTCCCGGTGATGTCTGAGCGTTACTGCGCAGCCTCAAACTGAGCTTGATGACGTAGATGTGACGTGAGCAACGTGTCTGAACGTTGTAAGTCTTCTGGTAGCTGTGCCAAGAGAAATCTCAATCATTCCCAATCTATCAGAGACGGAGAGCGTAGGTATATGTAAGGAGATAACATAGGCACAGGCTAATTATTGATCACTAAAATGCTAGTTAACATTAGTAATTAAACTAAACAGCTGATGTAAGTCCAAACCAGTTCATTATAGCAAAGCGTTTTGTCAGGTCCATGTGTAGATGCTACGTACCAAGTTTCATGCCAATAGGTTGCACAGCCTAGGAGGAGATAGATCGCATTGCGCAATATTGGAAAAACACCTCTTAGCGTAAATGGGCGTGGCCTGTATCATCAGATTGAGCTTCAAGGAACATGTAGATGTAAGGTTTTCTAATGTGTGATGAGGGAGGTATAAGCAAAAACATGTTTTATGTCATTATAGCACCACCCAGTGGTCCATGTGTGTAATCTTTGGTATGTGAGGTCCATGAACCATTGTACATCTACACCAGTGGTTCCCAACCTGGGGTCCGGTCAGCCCTCAGGGGGGCCGCAAAGATCACAGGGGGTGCTCCACATTTGTTCTCTAACAACAGAATGAGCGGATGACCTCCAGTGGTTGTTGTGTCCTGAACACTGACCTGAACATCGCTGCTATCAGAGTCCCCGTCTGCTGCTGGTCTCCTGGGGACCTCGTTGGTATCAGAGTCCCAGTCTGCTGCTGGTCTCCTGGGGACCTCGTTGGTATCGGAGTCCCAGTCTGCTGCTGGTCTCCTGGGGACCTCGTTGGTATCAGAGGCCCAGTCTGCTGCTGGTCTCCTGAGGACCTCGTTGGTATCAGAGTCCCAGTCTGCTGCTGGTCTCCTGGGGACCTCGTTGGTATCAGAGGCCCAGTCTGCTGCTGGTCTCCTGGGGACCTCGTTGGTATCAGAGTCCCAGTCTGCTGCTGGTCTCCTGGGGACCTCGTTGGTATCAGAGTCCCAGTCTGCTGCTGGTCTCCTGAGGACCTCGTTGGTATCAGAGTCCCAGTCTGCTGCTGGTCTCCTGAGGACCTCGTTGGTATCAGAATCCCAGTCTGCTGCTTGTCTCCTGGGGACCTCGTTGCCCGGCTGCTCTTGGTTCTGGTCTTCGTCCTCCATTCCTCTCAGATCTCAGCTGTGGCTGCTGGACTCACTCTGGATTCTGTTCAGTACAAATCAAATCACGCAGAGACATTCAGGAGCTGCTCTCGTAACAACAAACAACAATAAAAGCTGGTAGGATGACTATCAAAGACTGGACAGAGTCACTGCAGTCTTCTTCAAAAGCTAGTTGACTTGCAGCAAGTAATCTATTACATGCACCTCATGAGTACAGGCGCTGACTGCCGATCATCCTCAGCAGCTGATTTTTGAAAGCAGGTTACAGCCATGGTTACATAAAACACAAAGGCAGCAAACATGTTCTTGTCTGGGGGGGTCTCGCTCTTCTCCCCAGAGATCACTCAGTCCTTCTTTAGATCATGTTTCTACCATTATTCTCATTTTCATTGTAAAATATTAAAAACAATTAAAATAATAATCATAGTGTGATTTTTTGTGACCAAACAGGATGTTTCCTGTAGTCTGTAGGAGAGGATTTGTAGGCCGGGACGTCTCCGCAGTACCACAATACTTCAATTAGGGCTGCACAATATATAGTTTTTTTATCATCATCGCAATATCAACTGGCGCAAAATACACGTCGCAATAGACATAAAACTGATTTTTTTGTGTTAGTTGACAGAAAATATCAGTAGAAAACTGCACTTAAAATGTAACGTAAAGTGTAATGTCATTCTTTTTTTTAGTGGTGCCTTTTATAAATCAATATAATGTTCAATTTGTCCATAAAAGAATGTAGGAAATGATTTCCTTTCATTTGTTTTAAATTCAACAAGCAATTTGTTGAATTTTAGAAGAATACTGAAAGCAGCAGAAATGCCGAACGGAGTACATTTTTACTTTTGTTTATGTATCGCGAGTACTATCGTTATCACGATATTCAACAACATTATTGCAAATCGCATATTTTACTCATATCGTGCAGCCCTAACTTCAATATAACCTGTAAGCTAACCTGTTAACACAACAAGCTAGCATCGCATTATGTTGAACAACCTCAGCTCATTTCAAGCACGTCCTTCACACACAGGTCATCCTCACCAGCTGTGAACTGATCAACTCTTCTGTCCACTATTCATTCATGGAAACACTCATTTGGTCTCTGGGAAACATCTGGGTCAACTTCTGGTTAACTGAATTGTTCCTCTTTCGTAGCGCCAAATTCATTAATTTTGTCTCCTTTCCCCACCGTATTCCACTCTTCTTCACACACACATACATATACCTGTATATATATATATATATATGTAACGGTGTAGTATATACATGGTTTAATTATGGCAAAAGTGGGGCAACAGCGCCATCTATTGGCACGGCGGTAGCTATGACGTGGGTTGGTATTTACAAAACTACACAGAGCGATACGGGAAGCGCTGTGGTAGGTCAAGTTCTCCCGCATGGTCCGGGATAATTAATAATTTTGTGAGATTCCAAATGTTCATACTTTGTATTTTACCGTGTAATGTACATATATTGAGTTTAGCTAACTGTCTTGAGCCCAGACTATAAGCTAACTAGTCTTTAAAATGATATTTTAGAGACTTACTGAAACGTACATTGTCAGTGTTAAGCTAGCATAATTATTTGTATCTGCTCCGTGTTTTATATAGACTGTTATCCTGAGACCAATGCTGATTGACATACCACTGCTGTACTGTGTTACAGGTAATATTCTATGCATTTCTGTGTTAGTTTTCATGATGTTTTATTGCATACTGTTGTTTACGTGAGCAGCTCATTTTAACTGTCAGTTAAGTAGCTCATGCTAGTTTGGCTAGCTCATAGTTTAGTGAAGCAGCCTGTTGATTAGCCTGTTATGCTCACCTCATGCTAAATGGTGAATGTAGTTCTTCTACCTTTTCTTATATCATAAAATGGATTACTGGGGGGTGTTTTCACTAGTGTAGTGTCAGTGCAAATGTGAATACAATGTAGCCTAAGGCATTGTAATGTATTAGAATATATTAATATCCACTATACGATCACATCAAGTTATGATAACTTCTTCTGTGTTGTTATTATTATTATTGTTTTTATTTACAAAACTACACAGAGCGATACGGGAAGCGCTGTGACTGTTATCCTGAGACCAATGCTGATTGACATACCACTGCTGTACTGTGTTACAGAAACCACTGTGCAATAAAGAACCTTGTAATCCACCTGGCCGCCTGTGATGTGTAGAAGCGACAGTAGTGTGGAGCTGCATCTCATCACATACAGTTGTGACCCGTCACATATATATACACAATATTCATCCCTGTTCCTTCACTTTGTTTTTCCAGATAGACACACACACACACACACACACATATATATATATATATATATATATATATATATATATATATATATATATATATATATATATATATATATATATGGTCAGGTCCCACTGCTGCTACGATGTTCTGTGACACGTTGATTGATAAATAATAGTTTATAACTAGTTTGTAACGTCCTAAATATGCTTTTAAACTAAAGTTTGACTCGGGTACATTCACAAAAACACCCGAGGATGCATTCTGGTGAGAGTTACACTTTCATATTGTAGTAATAATAATATCTCTGTATATAATATTTATAGTTTGACTTACGATGGAAAATAAGCAGCTTGTGTTTTTGTATTTGATCTCATTTGAACATACAGCCCTGTTTTTACTTTAGCTATCTGTTCTAGTGTGTGTGTATATATATATATATATATATATATATATATATATATATATATATATATATATATATATATATATATATATATGGTCAGTTAGTCAGGTCTGTTATGGGATGTCCAGGACACTTCCACACAGCTGTACTGCTGTAAACCAGTCAGAGCAGCAACACCCGAAATGATTCACTGCGACGCATGCGCAGCTCAGGCTTCTACTCGCTCTGATCGCGGTGTAAAAGAGCAGTTATTAGATTTATTATTATTATTATTATTATTATTATTATTATAATTATTATTAGAGTAGGTTAACGTTACCTGAGTGCGCGTGTGCGGGTTTACTTGGAGCTCTGTCTCCTAAAACGGTCCAGTAAGTTCGGCCAACCACAGATCACAGAGAAGACATGAGACTTCCGGTTTCCTCCAAGTCAGGGAATTTCAGATTAAAAGTTTAAAATGAAGGTACAGCGCCGCCTCGAGGTCAGGAGGGTGGCTCTATACACGCTAAAAGTCCTGATTATTTACATGGAGTCTGGCTCTATACACGCTAAAAGTCCTGATTATTTACATGGAGTCTGGCTCTATACACGCTAAAAGTAGTGATTATTTACATGGAGTCTGGCTCTATACACGCTAAAAGTAGTGATTATTTACATGGAGTCTGGCTCTATACACGCTAAAAGTCCAGATTATTTACATGGAGTCTGGCTCTATACACGCTAAAAGTCCTGATTATTTACATGGAGTCTGGCTCTATACACGCTAAAAGTCCTGATTATTTACATGGAGTCTGGCTCTATACACGCTAAAAGTAGTGATTATTTACATGGAGTCTGGCTCTATACACGCTAAAAGTAGTGATTATTTACATGGAGTCTGGCTCTATACACGCTAAAAGTAGTGATTATTTACATGGAGTCTGGCTCTATACACGCTAAAAGTAGTGATTATTTACATGGAGTCTGGCTCTATACACGCTAAAAGTAGTGATTATTTACATGGAGTCTGGCTCTATACACACTAAAAGTAGTGATTATTTACATGGAGTCTGGATCAATACACGCTAAAAGTAGTGATTATTTACATGGAGTCTGGCTCTATACATGCTAAAAGTAGTGATTATTTACATGGAGTCTGGCTCTATACACGCTAAAAGTAGTGATTATTTACATGGAGTCTGGCTCTATACACGCTAAAAGTAGTGATTATTTACATGGAGTCTGGCTCTATACACACTAAAAGTAGTGATTATTTACATGGAGTCTGGATCTATACACGCTAAAAGTAGTGATTATTTACATGGAGTCTGGCTCTATACACGCTAAAAGTAGTGATTATTTACATGGAGTCTGGCTCTATACACGCTAAAAGTCCTGATTATTTACATGGAGTCTGGCTCTATACATGCTAAAAGTCCTGATTATTTACATGGAGTCTGGCTCTATACACGCTAAAAGTCCTGATTATTTACATGGAGTCTGGCTCTATACACGCTAAAAGTCCTGATTATTTACATGGAGTCTGGCTCTATACACGCTAAAAGTCCTGATTATTTACATGGAGTCTGGCTCTATACACGCTAAAAGTCCTGATTATTTACATGGAGTCTGGCTCTATAAACGCTAAAAGTCCTGATTATTTACATGGAGTCTGGCTCTATACACGCTAAAAGTCCTGATTATTTACATGGAGTCTGGCTCTATACACGCTAAAAGTAGTGATTATTTACATGGAGTCTGGCTCTATACACACTAAAAGTAGTGATTATTTACATGGAGTCTGGATCAATACACGCTAAAAGTAGTGATTATTTACATGGAGTCTGGCTCTATACATGCTAAAAGTAGTGATTATTTACATGGAGTCTGGCTCTATACATGCTAAAAGTAGTGATTATTTACATGGAGTCTGGCTCTATACACGCTAAAAGTAGTGATTATTTACATGGAGTCTGGCTCTATACACGCTAAAAGTAGTGATTATTTACATGGAGTCTGGCTCTATACACACTAAAAGTAGTGATTATTTACATGGAGTCTGGATCTATACACGCTAAAAGTAGTGATTATTTACATGGAGTCTGGCTCTATACACGCTAAAAGTAGTGATTATTTACATGGAGTCTGGCTCTATACACGCTAAAAGTCCTGATTATTTACATGGAGTCTGGCTCTATACATGCTAAAAGTCCTGATTATTTACATGGAGTCTGGCTCTATACACGCTAAAAGTCCTGATTATTTACATGGAGTCTGGCTCTATACACGCTAAAAGTCCTGATTATTTACATGGAGTCTGGCTCTATACACGCTAAAAGTCCTGATTATTTACATGGAGTCTGGCTCTATACACGCTAAAAGTCCTGATTATTTACATGGAGTCTGGCTCTATAAACGCTAAAAGTCCTGATTATTTACATGGAGTCTGGCTCTATACACGCTAAAAGTCCTGATTATTTACATGGAGTCTGGCTCTATACACGCTAAAAGTCCTGATTATTTACATGGAGTCTTATACATATATTATACATATATATGTGTGTATATTCTTCATGTAAGAAATAGCAGTGACATGTTTCCTCCACCAGAGGGCGCCACCAGTATATTTTTTTATCATGAGTCAGGATTCAACAAGAAACAAGCTGTAATATAAGTACATAATGTAATGTAAGAGGTAATGTCATCTATGACCAAACCCACCAGACTCCATGTAAATAATCACTACTTTTAGCGTGTATAGAGCACCATCACCAAATCCACCAGACAGTAGTTGTATTTAGTTTCTGTCCACTTTGAATGAAGTGTGTGTTATGATGATGAAATCACTGATTACTTACACGGAGTCTGGTGGGGGGTGTTTCCTCGGAGGTCGTCTGAAGGGTAAACATGTTGAACACTAACTGATTCTTCACAGCAACATCTGCTCTCTGAGTGGTTGATGGAGCGAGAAATCCACAGCAGCTAAAGTGAATCAGACACACACGCACGCACGCACACACACACACACGCACGCACACACACACACACACACACACACGCACGCACACACACACACACACACACACACACACACACACACACACACAGACGTTTATCAGCCGGACATTTTCCAACAGAAGGAGAGCCCCTGGGTCAAAAGTCAAAGGTCATCGCCGCCTCACGATGAACCCCGTTTAATGAACGAGGAGCGCTTCCTTTATCCACCTGAGCCAGACGAATCCAACGCACCCCTCTGCTCAGACATCTGTGTGTGTGGAGGAATTAGCCCAACTCTCAGCGTCTCGGTCAACAGTTTAGAATAATATTACCCTAACTAACCACACACACACACACACACACACACACACACACACACACACACACACACACACACACACACACACACACACACACACACACATGCTCGTTTCATGGGTGATTAAAATAAACTAATGTTGATAAAGTGAGAACAGCTGTGGAGAAAAGAAGAGTAAATATGAGGTCTGAGTCTCTGAGCTGCTAGTTTATGACTTCATATTAAACTCCTGCAGGTACACACACACACACACACACACACACACACACACACACACACACACACAGACACACACACACACACACACACACACACACACACACACACACACACACACACACACACACAGAGACACACACACACACACACACACAGAGACACACACACACACACACACACACACACACACAGAGACACACACAGACACACACACACACACACACACACACACACACACACAGAGACACACACACACACACACACACAGAGACACACACACACAGAGACACACACACACACACACACACAGAGACACACACACACACACACACACACACACAGAGACACACACAGACACACACACACACAGAGACACACACAGACACATGTAATATTCTAGTTTTCATGTTGTTGATGATATCTATCAGTTTTCTTCTTATTGTTGAATTTTGTTGACATGATTGTTGCTTTTGCATGAACATTAAGTACGGGAGAATCACCTCCAGGCAGTAAACAGTCTGATGTGCCCGGCTGGTGGACGGCTTACCGCCCTTCGTCTCTGGCGGTAACCTTCCACCAGCCGGGTACATCAGACTGTTTACTGCCTGGAGGTGATTATCCCGTTTATTCTACTTCTTGCTGCCAACATAATAAAACAATTCAAATACTTTAATAATTATGCTTTTTCTCATTCGTATTGCATGCTTATTAAATGTATACGCTGTTTGAGTTCATCTCCCTCAAAAAGTAGTTCCCTTTAGAATACGGTGAATGACGTTAGCTCAGCTAATTAGTTTCTATAGCAACCTCACATCAAACATGTATTCCTCATTCCAAATAATTTTTATTTGCAGTAAATGTACAACAAACTTATTGATTAATTTATGTGTGACAAACTGGACATTCCCATTGATGGTGAAGTGAGACAAAGAGAAGGGAAAGATGAACCGGACGAGGTAGGCGAGAGGATGGGCAGCTTGGGGGGGAGGAGGGTATGCTGGGGTGTGGGGCAACACCCGACTCCAAACGTTTCTGTCCATGTTGGATGGCGCCCAGTAGCTTTAGAGGATTCACACCTGCAAAAAAAAATAAAAAAAGTATATTTGCAGTAGGCTTCAGGTTATTATTACCACAACGAATTCAGAACCTAGCTGGGCTCACCAGCCTATACCCTGGGCCTTGAAACAGGTAGCCTACCCTGGGCCTTGAAACGGGTAGCATATACCCTGGGCCTTGAAACAGGTAGCATATACCCTGGGCCTTGAAACGGGTAGCATATACCCTGGGCTTTGAAACGGGTAGCATATACCCTGGGCCTTGAAACGGGTAGCATATACCCTGGGCCTTGAAACAGGTAGCATATACCCTGGGCCTTGAAACGGGTAGCCTACCCTGGGCCATGAAACAGGTAGCATATACCCTGGGCCTTGAAGCGGGTAGCATATACCCTGGGCTTTGAAACGGGTAGCATATACCCTGGGCCTTGAAACAGGTAGCATATACCCTGGGCCTTGAAACAGGTAGCATATACCCTGGGCCTTGAAACACGTAGCCTATACCCTGGGCCTTGAAACAGGTAGCCTATACCCTGGGCCTTGAAACAGGTAGCATATACCCTGGGCCTTGAAACAGGTAGCATATACCCTGGGCCTTGAAACAGGTAGCCTATACCCTGGGCCTTGAAACGGGTAGCCTATACCCTGGGCCTTGAAACGGGTAGCCTATACCCTGGGCCTTGAAACGGGTAGCCTATACCCTGGGCCTTGAAATGGGTAGACTCCCCTGGGCCTTGAAACAGGTAGCCTACCCTGGGCCTTGAAACAGGTAGCATATACCCTGGGCCTTGAAACGGGTAGCCTATACCCTGGGCCTTGAAACGGGTAGCCTATACCCTAGGCCTTGAAACGGGTAGCCTATACCCTGGGCCGTGAAACGGGTAGCATATACCCTGGGCCTTGAAACAGGTAGCATATACCCTGGGCCTTGAAACGGGTAGCATATACCCTGGGCTTTGAAACGGGTAGCATATACCCTGGGCCTTGAAACGGGTAGCATATACCCTGGGCTTTGAAACGGGTAGCATGTACCCTGGGCCTTGAAACAGGTAGCCTACCCTGGGCCTTGAAACAGGTAGCCTATACCCTGGGCCTTGAAACAGGTAGCATATACCCTGGGCCTTGAAACGGGTAGCCTATACCCTGGGCCTTGAAACGGGTAGCCTATACCCTGGGCCTTGAAACGGGTAGCCTATACCCTGGGCCGTGAAACGGGTAGCATATACCCTGGGCCTTGAAACAGGTAGCATATACCCTGGGCCTTGAAACGGGTAGCATATACCCTGGGCTTTGAAACGGGTAGCATATACCCTGGGCCTTGAAACGGGTAGCATATACCCTGGGCTTTGAAACGGGTAGCATGTACCCTGGGCCTTGAAACAGGTAGCCTACCCTGGGCCTTGAAACAGGTAGCCTATACCCTGGGCCTTGAAACACGTAGCCTATACCCTGGGCCTTGAAACAGGTAGCCTATACCCTGGGCCTTGAAACAGGTAGCATATACCCTGGGCCTTGAAACAGGTAGCATATACCCTGGGCCTTGAAACGGGTAGCCTATACCCTGGGCCTTGAAACGGGTAGCCTATACCCTGGGCCTTGAAACGGGTAGCCTATACCCTGGGCCTTGAAACGGGTAGCCTATACCCTGGGCCTTGAAATGGGTAGCCTACCCTGGGCCTTGAAACAGGTAGCCTACCCTGGGCCTTGAAACAGGTAGCATATACCCTGGGCTTTGAAACGGGTAGCATATACCCTGGGCATTGAAACAGGTAGCCTACCCTGGGCCTTGAAACAGGTAGCATATACCCTGGGCATTGAAACAGGTAGCCTACCCTGGGCCTTGAAACAGGTAGCATATACCCTGGGCCTTGAAACAGGTAGCCTAGCCTGGGCCTTGAAACAGGTAGCATATACCCTGGGCCTTGAAACAGGTAGCCTATACCCTGGGCCTTGAAACAGGTAGCATATACCCTGGGCCTTGAAACAGGTAGCATATACCCTGGGCCTTGAAACGGGTAGCCTATACCCTGGGCCTTGAAATGGGTAGCCTATACCCTGGGCCTTGAAACGGGTAGCCTATACCCTGGGCCTTGAAACGGGTAGCCTATACCCTGGGCCTTGAAATGGGTAGACTACCCTGGGCCTTGAAACGGGTAGCCTATACCCTGGGCCTTGAAACGGGTAGCCTATACCCTGGGCCTTGAAACGGGTAGCCTATACCCTGGGCCTTGAAATGGGTAGACTACCCTGGGCCTTGAAACGGGTAGCCTACCCTGGGCCTTGAAACAGGTAGCCTACCCTGGGCCTTGAAACGGGTAGCCTACCCTGGGCCTTGAAACAGATAGCCTATACCCTGGGCATTGAAACAGGTAGCCTATACCCTGGGCCTTGAAACGGGTAGCCTATACCCTGGGCCTTGAAACGGGTAGCCTATACCCTGGGCCTTGAAACGGGTAGCCTATACCCTGGGCCTTGAAATGGGTAGACTACCCTGGGCCTTGAAACGGGTAGCCTACCCTGGGCCTTGAAACAGGTAGCCTACCCTGGGCCTTGAAACAGGTAGCCTATACCCTGGGCCTTGAAACGGGTAGCCTACCCTGGGCCTTGAAACAGGTAGCCTACCCTGGGCCTTGAAACAGGTAGTCTACCCTGGGCTTTGAAACAGGTAGCCTATACCCTGGGCCTTGAAACGGGTAGCCTACCCTGGGCATTGAAACAGGTAGCCTATACCCTGGGCCTTGAAACGGGTAGCCTACCCTGGGCATTGAAACAGGTAGCCTATACCCTGGGCCTTGAAACGGGTAGCCTACCCTGGGCATTGAAACAGGTAGCCTACCCTGGGCATTGAAACAGGTAGCCTATACCCTGGGCCTTGAAACGGGTAGCCTACCCTGGGCATTGAAACAGGTAGCCTACCCTGGGCCTTGAAACAGGTAGCCTATACCGTGGGCCTTGAAACGGGTAGCCTATACCCTGGGCCTTGAAACGGGTAGCCTATACCCTGGGCCTTGAAACGGGTAGCCTATACCCTGGGCCTTGAAACTGGTAGCCTATACCCTGGGCCTTGAAACGGGTAGCCTACCCTTGGCCTTGAAACAGGTAGCCTACCCTGGGCCTTGAAACGGGTACCCTATACCCTGGGCCTTGAAACGGGTAGCCTATACCCTGGGCCTTGAAACGGGTAGCCTATACCCTGGGCCTTGAAACAGGTAGCCTATACCCTGGGCCTTGAAACAGGTAGCCTATACCCTGGGCCTTGAAACGGGTAGCCTATACCCTGGGCCTTGAAACAGGTAGCCTATACCCTGGGCCTTGAAACTGGTAGCCTACCCTGGGCCTTGAAACAGGTAGCCTATACCCTGGGCCTTGAAACAGGTAGCATATACCCTGGGCCTTGAAACAGGTAGCATATACCCTGGGCCTTGAAACAGGTAGCCTACCCTGGGCCTTGAAACGGGTAGCCTACCCTGGGCCTTGAAACGGGTAGCCTATACCCTGGGCCTTGAAACAGGTAGCCTATACCCTGGGCCTTGAAACTGGTAGCCTACCCTGGGCCTTGAAACAGGTAGCCTATACCCTGGGCCTTGAAACAGGTAGCATATACCCTGGGCCTTGAAACAGGTAGCATATACCCTGGGCCTTGAAACAGGTAGCATATACCCTGGGCATTGAAACAGGTAGCCTACCCTGGGCCTTGAAACAGGTAGCCTATACCGTGGGCCTTGAAACGGGTAGCCTATACCCTGGGCCTTGAAACGGGTAGCCTATACCCTGGGCCTTGAAACGGGTAGCCTATACCCTGGGCCTTGAAACTGGTAGCCTATACCCTGGGCCTTGAAACGGGTAGCCTACCCTTGGCCTTG
>CM042445.1:573665-583665 GCA_023631565.1 Gymnocephalus cernua
ACAGAGACACACACACACACACACACACAGACACACACACACACACACACACACACACACACACACACACACACACACAGACACACACACACACACACACACACACACACACACAGACACACACACACACAGACACACACAGACACACACAGACACACACACACACACACACACAGACACACACACACACACACACACACACACAGACACACACAGACACACACAGACACACACACACACACAGACACACTCTCTCTCTCTCTCTGTAGTTTTTATCAAACAGGAAATAGTAACTTTACTTCTTTACCAAACGTGTTGTTTTAAAGCCGCTTTAGGAACTTCTTTCATCTATTTTTGGTGTTTTTGTAAAACATTTTCAACACTTTCTTTGACCTTTTAGACTTTTTTCTTATGTTTTCGATGCTTTTCATCATTTTCGACACCTCACCACGTTGAAAACAACCTCTTATGTATTCGTGATCCTGAGTTCTATTTCATTAAAACATCCTCCGATTCATCATCTGTTCACCAAACTCCTCAACAACCGTGGCGCTTTAAAGGCTGTGAGCTGCCAGACAAGTAATATTATATTATTATTATAATAATATTATAATATTATAATATTATAATATTATATTATATAGTATTATATTATTATTATAATATTATAATATTATAATATTATATTATATAGTATTATATTATTATAATAATATTATAATATTATAATATTATATTATATAGTATTATATTATTATTATAATATTATTATAATATTATTATAATATTATAATATTATATAATATTATATAATATTATATAATATTATATAATATTATATAGTATTATATTATTATATTATAATATATTATAATATTATATAATATTATATAATATTATAATATTATATAATATTATATAGTATTATATTATTATATAATAATATATTTTATTATTATTATATTATAATATTATTATAATATAATATTATATTATAATAATATTATAATATTATAATAATATAATATTATAATAATATAATATTTTATTATAATATAATATGTAGGGAGAAACTCTGAAGCTCTCAGCGTTTGTAACGACCGTCTCATTGCTGCGGGAGAGAAATGATCATCAGGACAGAAACAGGAAGCTCACACTCAGGTGTGACTGAGCAGGACGAGCAACACTCAGGTGTGACTGCAGACAGAGAGAGGGGGGGGAGGGAGGGGGGGAGAGAGAGACGGGAGGGGGGGGAGAAAACAAAGAGAGAGAGACAGAGGGAAGGAAACAAGGAACAAGGTTGGTTAAAGAGTGTGTGAGAAACAGAGAAGAGATGCATTGTGGGAAACTGTCACCTGTCTATCACATCTTCTTCTCTTCCTTCCTCTCCGCTTGACAGACAGGTGACAGTTTCCCACAATGCATCTCTCCTCTCCTCCTCCTTTCCACCTCCATCTCCCTCTCTCTTTGTTTTCTCCCCCCCTCCCCCCTCCCCTCTCTTCTTCATAGCTCACCCCCCCCCCCCCCGGTTGTTTTGTTCTCTCTGACACTATGGGATGTATTAGTTTCACACCTGACAGACAGAGAGAGAGAGAAAGGGGGGGGGGGGGGGGGGTGATACCTAACCCCCGTCTTTTATCCTCCAACAGAAGAAGAGGAATCTGTGACATCATCGTCTTCCAGTTTCATACTGCTACTGTTGTTGTTGTTGTTGTTGTTGTTGTTGTTGTTGTTGTTGTTGATGTTGATGTATAAACATATCATTTCATAGTAGACTTTTTTTTCATAGCTGAACTCAGTCTGTCTTTGTGCTGAACTTCTCCTGGGATCAATAAAGTTTTATCTTATCATCATATCACTCAGAATAGAGGCCAAACTACACCAGTAGTAACTGCTCCTTTAATTCATCATATAACAATACTGTTACACACACCAGACTCCATGTAAATAATCAGGACTTTTAGCGTGTATAGAGCCAGACTCCATGTAAATAATCACTACTTTTAGCGTGTATAGAGCCAGACTCCATGTAAATAATCACTACTTTTAGTGTGTATAGAGCCAGACTCCATGTAAATAATCACTACTTTTAGCGTGTATAGAGCCAGACTCCATGTAAATAATCACTACTTTTAGCGTGTATAGAGCCAGACTCCATGTAAATAATCACTACTTTTAGCGTGTATAGAGCCAGACTCCATGTAAATAATCACTACTTTTAGCGTGTATACAGCCAGCATATCTCCACATGTAAATGGGTGAATTAAGGGTTTATTCCAACCAGACCAGAGTGGTGATTGTTGGAACAGTGGAAAGATGAACCAAGACGGCTTTTGGTAGTTTTATTTAGTTTCTGTCCACTTTGAATGAAGTGAGTTTTACGATGATAAAAGTCCTGATTATTTACATGGAGTCTGGTGTAGTTTGGTGATTGTTTTTTTCTAAATTTATCAACATTTATTTTTAAAATATTACTTTTTGAAAATAAATATTTCGTCTTTTCCCCTTCCAAATATTACTACATTTAATACATCATGTATTAGTAAAATTACTTCCCCCTCAAAATCACACTACGTTGTTATTTGTGCTTCAAAAAAACATTACCACTTTTTTTCTCTAAATATATTACTTTAAAAAAAACAAATATTTTGCCTTCATTCACACAATATATTACGACTTATTTCCCAAAAATGTTTCCCGCTCTAAAAATCACTTTCCCCCTCAAAATATCACATTATTTAAAAAATAAATTCAATTACATTGCAAAAATACTTTTTTCACCCCACAAAATATAACAACTTTTTCTCTTAAATGTCTGACTTTTTCCTTAAAATATTTTGAATTTTCTTCTAAGCACAATTACTTTTTTCTCCTAATGTAACGGACACATTCCTTCATGGACAGCTGTCTGTCACTCAGCCGCAAGCCCCGCCCCTACGCCGACGGACACATCAGACAGCCAATCACAGGCCGCGGAGGGGGCGTGGCCTCGCTGTTTCTCCCAGAGGTGAAACCCGAGTCCGGCTGCTTTTGTCTCAACTTTTCTGTCCACCAGAACTTTAATAAACTGGGAACACGAAGTCACTGGGAACACTGGGAACCGCACGCTGAATCTACTGCCCTGGCTGTGCGCGTGTGAGTGGGTTTTATCGGGGTCTGGGTGTGTTTTATCCGCGCGTGTGAGTGTTTTTTTTCGGGACCTCCAGCCCCTCCAGTTTTACCGACCCCTCTCCGCTCCCCAGGCCGCCTCTCAGAGCTCCTATCCCGGCCTCGGAGGCAGCCGCGCCCCGCTGCCCTCCGCTGGAGGAGAACAAAGTGTCCGGATGGAGGGATGACAGAGAGGAGAAGAGAGGAGGAGTGGAGTCGCCACACAGCTTTTCTTTTTTAACCCACTCGTCTTGCTTTTTGCTCCAATTCCAACTTCCGAGGCGTCCATCTTGGAAAAGTTTCCTTCAAACGCTACTTCTTCATCATCCATCAGGAGGACTTCTTTTTTTGAAAAGTCTGTTTTTGGGCTCAAATGAGGCGCGCGCGAACGGCCGAGAGCGAGCCGAGCTGACGTCATAGCCCGTGATCGATAGGACCGATCGGCTGTGTTCGGCTGGGTTCGGCTGGGTTCGGGTGTGGTTGTTTCGTGGTGGATGGAGGGTGCGAGCGGGCTGCGGGCCGCCGTTGCCCCGGGACGGGCCTCTCTCCGCGGGCTGCCGCTGGTGCTCCTCCCGCTGGTCCTGCTGACCTGCTGCCGGGCAGAGGAAGGTAAGAGGATCGATACTCACACACCTCTGGTACTCTAAAAGAGTACTTCTACTTCTACTGCACTGCGTGATGTATCTGACTGCTCTCTCAAAATATTATGGTTACGGATTTTTTACTTAAAATATTCCGACTTTTTTCTCCAATATTCCCCCTAATATTACCACTTTTTACTCTAAATATTACCACTTTTTCCTACATGTAAACCATCAGGACTTTTAGCGTCTATCTTGGATCTTCCTCTTTAACTAAAAGTCCTGATTATTTACATGGAGTCTGGTGTAGTTTGGTGATGGTGATTTCGGGGCTGTTTCATGTTAAACTAAAAGGATCTTACTCTTTAACTAAAAGGTCTATCTCTTTATGGATCCATCCCATAATGTTGTCAGACACTTAGAATAATAATCTGAGTCTGTCAGCAGCAACAACAGAACTTTTAGTGGACGTAAACTGAAGCCCGATAACTTACCCTGTAGGTTGTTTCGGGAACATATGGGGTCCAGGTCCAGAAGTTACCCGTTAACTTCAACAGGTAGAAACTGCAGCAGTCATTCAGTCAGTCAGCCAGCCAGTCAGTCAGTCAGTCAGTCAGTCAGACAGCCAGTCAGTCAGACAGTCAGTCAGACAGTCAGCCAGTCAGACAGCCAGTCAGTCAGTCAGCCAGCCAGTCAGTCAGTCAGCCAGTCAGTCAGTCAGTCAGTCAGTCAGTCAGTCAGCCAGTCAGTCAGTCAGTCAGTCAGCCAGTCAGTCAGTCAGCCAGTCAGTCAGTCAGTCAGTCAGTCAGTCAGCCAGTCAGTCAGTCAGTCAGTCAGTCAGCCAGTCAGTCAGTCAGTCAGTCAGCCAGTCAGTCAGTCAGTCAGTCAGCCAGTCAGTCAGTCAGCCAGTCAGTCAGCCAGTCAGTCAGTCAGTCAGCCAGTCAGTCAGTCAGTCAGTCAGTCAGTCAGTCAGTCAATCAGTCAGACAGTCAGACAGTCAGACAGTCAGTCAGTCAGTCAGTCAGACAGTCAGCCAGTCAGCCAGTCAGGGGGCGTGTCTCCATATTGTCCTCCATCTGCTCTCTGTCTTTTCTTATTCTGTCTTTTTTTGTTCTCTTGTTTGTGTTAAACCCTGCAGTCACTCAAAGACCCCCCCCCCTTTATAATCTCTCTGTCCTTTATTCTCTCTCTTCTCTCTCTCTTTATAATCTCTCTCTTCTCTCTGTCTTTTAATCTCTGAAAGACTTCAGATAGTTTCTGACGGAGGATTTGCATCTTTTAGTAAATCTTCTGATTGGAGCTTTAACTCTGACTTTACTGTTGCTGCAGGATTTCCCACTTAGTTAACCCACTTTATACCCTCTTTATACCCACTTTACCCTGTTTATACCTTCTTTATACCCACTTTACCCTGTTTATACCCTCTTTATACCCACTTTACCCTGTTCATACCCACTTTATACCCACTTTACTCACATTAGACCCTCTTTATACCCTGTTTGTAACTACTTTACCCTGTTTATACCTTCTTTATACCCACTTTACCCTGTTCATACCCACTTTATACCCACTTTACTCACGTTAGACCCTCTATACCCTGTTTGTAACCACTTTACCCTCTATATACCCACTTTATACCCACTTTACCCTGTTTATGCCCACTTTACCCTGTTTATACCAACTTTACCCTTTTAGATACCCACTTTATACCCTCTTTGTACCCTGTTAGTACCCTCTTTATACCATGTTTGTACCCTCTTCACACCCACTGTATACCCTCTTTATACCCTGTTTGTACCCTCTTTACACCCACTTTGTACCCACTGTGTACCCTATTTATACCCTGTTTGCACCCTCTCTATACCCACGGTCTACCCTGTTTGTACCCTATTTATACCCACTGTCTACCCTGTTTGTACCCTCTTCATACCCACTCTATACCCACTGCATACCCTGTTTGTACCCTCTTTATACCCTCTTTATACCGTCTTTATACCCTCTTTATACCCTCTTTGTACCCTCTTTATACACTGTTTGTAACCTCTTTATACCCACTGTGTACCCTCTTTAGACCCTCATTATACCCTCTTTATACCCACTTCATACCATCTTTGTACCCTCTTTATACCCACTTTGTGCCCACTGTGTACCCTCTTTATACCCTGTTTGTACCCTCTTTATACCCACTGCATACCCTGTTTGTACCCTCTTTATACCCTCATTATACCTTCGTTATACCCTGTTTACCCACTTCATACCATTTTTATACCCACTTTATACCCTCTTTATACCCTGTTTGTACCCTCTTTATACCCACTCTATACCCACTGCATACCCTGTTTGTGTCCTCTTTATACCATCATTATGCCCTCTTTATACCCACTTCATACCCTCTTTATACCCACTTTATACCCTGTCTGTACCCTCTTTATACCCACTTCATACCATTTTTATACCCACTTTATACCCTCTTCATACCCTGTTTGTACACTCTTTATACCCACCGCATACCCACTGCATACCCTGTTTGTACCCTTTTTATACCCTCATTATACCCTCTTCATACCCTGTATACCCACTTCATACCATCTTTATACCCATGACAGCTGACATCATATTCATCTGTTGACAGTGTTGTTCTCTAAATATTGCAACTTTGTTCTGTAAATATTACGACTTATTTCTCCTAAATGTTGGGCTTTCCTGTGCGTCCCATGTAGTCTTGGTCCTAATGACCCTAACCGTAGTCCGTGGCAGCGGCCCGGGTTTGAATCCGAACCGCTGCCCCCCCCCTCACTTTCCTATCTGTCAACTTCTTTCTTTCTTTAAAATGTTTGACTTTAATAATCTTCGTCTCTGTGAAAACTGTCAAGAAATAAATAAATAAAAGACGCAACGACCCACTGCCAAAAAATACAAGTTTATTACAGAGCAGGTCAGAGCAGGAGACCACACACACACACACACACACACACACACACACACACACACACACAGACACACACACAGACACGCACGCACGCACGCACACACACACAGACACACACACACACACACACACACACACACACACACACACACACACACAGACACACACACACACACACACACAGACACACACACACACACACGGACACTCTCTCTCTTAACAGTGTATATGCTGATAAGAGTGCATGATGAGGACACGGAAATTACCACGACCATAACGCTGGCGGGATGTTTATACAAGACACTCGCCCAGAGTGTGTGTGAGTGTGTGTGTGTGTGTGTCTGTGTGTGCGTGTCTGTGTGTGTGTGTGTGTGTGTGTGTGTGTGTGTGTGTGTGCGTGCGTCTGTGTGTGTGTGCGTGTGTGTGTGTGTGTGTGTGTAAACATTTAATTTCCCTCTCTGGTCGAGTCTCTCTTTCTTTTAGAAATATAACTTTTTTTCAAATGTTGCATCTTTTTTTTCTCATATTACAACTTATAATAGGTGATTATGACATCACACATTATATCATATATTATTTAAATATTGTTGTTAGTGTTCTCTAAATATTGGCTATATATGGATGTATCAGATGATTTGAGTGAGATCATCTGATATGTGTGAGTATGTATTTTAAGACTCTGTCGGTGCTGTTAGAAGCACTGAGGCACTGAATACCAGCTCTGATCACATGACATCCCCATGACATCACAGCCCTGCAGCGCCGGAGTGGGCTGAGAGGTGTTCAGGTGCAGCGGGAGATCACATACCTGACCCTGCAGGGAGGAAACCTGAGAGACAGATGCTCCTTTAATTCATCATATAACAATACTGTTACACACACCAGACTCCATGTAAATAATCAGGACTTTTAGCGTGTATAGAGCCAGACTCCATGTAAATAATCACTACTTTTAGCGTGTATAGAGCCAGACTCCATGTAAATAATCAGGACTTTTAGCGTGTATAGAGCCAGACTCCATGTAAATAATCAGTACTTTTAGCGTGTATAGAGCCAGACTCCATGTAAATAATCAGGACTTTTAGCGTGTATAGAGCCAGACTCCATGTAAATAATCACTACTTTTAGCGTGTATAGAGCCAGACTCCATGTAAATAATCACTACTTTTAGCGTGTATAGAGCCAGACTCCATGTAAATAATCACTACTTTTAGCGTGTATAGAGCCAGACTCCATGTAAATAATCAGGACTTTTAGCGTGTATAGAGCCAGACTCCATGTAAATAATCACTACTTTTAGCGTGTATAGAGCCAGACTCCATGTAAATAATCACTACTTTTAGCGTGTATAGAGCCAGACTCCATGTAAATAATCACTACTTTTAGCGTGTATAGAGCCAGACTCCATGTAAATAATCACTACTTTTAGCGTGTATAGAGCCAGACTCCATGTAAATAATCACTACTTTTAGCGTGTATAGAGCCAGCATATCTCCACATGTAAATGGGTGAATTAAGGGTTTATTCCAACCAGACCAGAGTGGTGATTGTTGGAACAGTGGAAAGATGAACCAAGACGGACTTTGGTAGTTTTATTTAGTTTCTGTCCACTTTGAATGAAGTGTGATTCATGATTATAAAAGTCCTGATTATTTGCATGGAGTCTGGTGGGTTTGGTGACGGTGATTTCGGGGCTGTTTTCATGTTAAACTAAAAGGATGTTTCATGTCAGTTACACTTCATCAGCTCTCTTTAACTGGACTAATAACCTGCACAGGTGTGACAAACACACTGACCTCTCTGTCTGACGCGCACACACACAGACACACACACACACACACACACACACACACACACACATGCTCTGACACGCTCATTTCCTCTTAATTGCTTCTGTCACTTCTCGTTTTAATTAACCGACAAGGAGAATTAAAGAGTGTGTGTGCGTGTGTGTGTGTGTGTGTGTGTGTGTGTGTGTGTGTGTGTGTAATTACAGCGTAGAGAAAGGAAAGCAGTCATTGGTTGGTTCCGCTTGGCAGCAGCTGAGGAATGAAGTTCTCTGTAATTCATTCTGTGTGTGTGTGTGTGTGTGTGTGTGTGTGTGTGTGTGTGTGTGTGTGTGTGTGTGTGTGTGTGTGTGTGTGTGTGTGTGTGTGTGTGTGTGTGTGTGTGTGTGTGTGTGTGTGTGTGTGTGTGTGTGCAGGCGCGTGCGCACACTAAAGCTGCAATGATTAGTTGATCAGCAGAATAGGAGTTTTCGTGCTCTTTTCTGTTTCTCATTAAATATCTTGTCAGCTGAAACCGTCTTCAGCATTTTCTTACTTTGACGTTTTAAAGACCAAACGATTAATGTAGGAAATAACAACAACAATGTTTGGTTCACAGTGTCTCATCTTATCTCCTCACATTCCTTACACACACACACACACACACACACACACACACACACACACACACACACACACACACACACACACACACACACACACACACACACACACACACACACACACACGTCGTATATATAAACATGTATCTGGGTTCTGAAGATTTACAGGCTTTAAGTGTGTGTTTACTGAACATTATTCATAGTTTATAATTTATATAACTGAGTGCACCGTGTGTGTGTGTGTGTGTGTGTGTGTGTGTGTGTGTGTGTGTGTGTGTGTGTGTGTGTGTGTGTGTGTGTGTGTGTGTGTGTGTGAGTGTGATAATGGTGTCTCAGGTTAAGCCTGGTCTTCCTCAACTGTCCTCCCTCTGCAGACACACACACACACACACTCTCTGTTTGTGTGTGTATCACATATCTACTATATCTGTCTGTCTGACTCTACCTGTCTGACTACCTGTCTGACTCTACCTGTCTGTCTGACTCTACCTGTCTGTCTGACTCTACCTGTCTGTCTGACTCTACCTCTCTGTCTGACTCTACCTGTCTGTCTGACTCTACCTGTCTGTCTGACTCTACCTGTCTGTCTGACTACCTGTCTGACTCTACCTGTCTGACTACCTGTCTGACTCTACCTGTCTGTCTGACTCTACCTCTCTGTCTGACTCTACCTGTCTGTCTGACTCTACCTGTCTGTCTGACTCTACCTGTCTGTCTCTCAGAGGTGCTGTTGAACACCAAGTTGGAAACGTCTGACCTTCGATGGACGAACCATCCTGCTGATGACCCGCAGGTAAACACTGTTAGCTTCATGCTAACATCTACCATTGGTTCTAATGGAGAATGTTAGCTTTATGCTAACATATACCATTGGTTCTAATGGAGAATGTTAGTTTTATGCTAACACCTACCATTGGTTCTAATGGAGAATGTTAGCTTTATGCTAACATATAC
>CM042445.1:591165-598665 GCA_023631565.1 Gymnocephalus cernua
GGTTATAGCCATAGATATGGTTATAACACTGGTGATATATGGTTATAACACTGGTTATAGCCATAGATATATGGGTTATAACACTGGCTATAGCCGTATATCTATGGTTATAACACTGGTTATAGCCATAGATATGGTTATAACACTGGTGATATATGGTTATAACACTGGTTATAGCCATAGATATGGTTATAACACTGCTGATATATGGTTATGACACTGGTTATAGCATAGATATATGGCTATAACACTGGTTATAGCCATAGATATGGTTATAACACTGGTGATATATGGTTATAACACTGGTTATAGCCATAGATATGGTTATAACACTGCTGATATATGTTTATGACACTGGTTATAGCATAGATATATGGCTATAACACTGGTTATAGCCATAGGTTATAACACTGGTTATAGCATAGATATATGGCTATAACACTGGTTATAGCCATAGGTTATAACACTGGTTATAGCCATATATCTATGGTTATAACACTGGTTATAGCCATAGATACATGGCTATAAAACTAGTACAAATAAATAGTTCTACTGGTAAATATACCGGTGTTAATGGTGAATATCCTGGTGTTAATGGTGAATATCCTGGTGATAATGGTGAATATACTGGTGATAATGGTGAATATACTGGTGTTAGTGGTGAATATCCTGGTGTTAATGGTGAATATCCTGGTGTTAATGGTGAATATCCTGGTGTTAGTGGTGAATATCATGGTTTTAATGGTGAATATACTGGTGTTAGTGGTGAATATACTGGTGTTAATGGTGAATATACTGGTGATAATGGTGAATATACTGGTGTTAGTGGTGAATATACTGGTGTTAGTGGTGAATATACTGGTGATAATGGTGAATATCCTGGTGTTAATGGTGAATATCCTGGTGTTAGTGGTGAATATCATGGTTTTAATGGTGAATATACTGGTGTTAGTGGTGAATATACTGGTGTTAATGGTGAATATACTGGTGATAATGGTGAATATACTGGTGTTAGTGGTGAATATACTGGTGTTAGTGGTGAATATACTGGTGTTAATGGTGAATATACTGGTGATAATGGTGAATATCCTGGTGTTAGTGGTGAATATCATGGTTTTAAGGTGAATATGTCTAACACAAGGGTTAAACCAATTAGTCCATGAGCCAGGGGGGTTGATCGGTATCATCGGGGGGACAAATGATATCATTGTTTTTTGGCAAGGTATACACCCCTAGTACTAGAAAAATCACGATAGCAGTGAAGGGGTGGTAGCGAAATCAATTTTTTCAGCTCATGAAGTTACTAACCCCCTAAGCTAAATTCCGTTTTTGAAATCTGGTGTATATCTGGTTTAGGCTCATTGTACGGATATTGTCAATACTCTATAATATGGTGCTTGGTATCGTTGGAAAGGGGACCTTTTAGGCTTTAATTTAAGCCCAGTACTGAATCTGTCTGACAAACACAGAGGTCACATGACTTCTTTAAACCAGAAATAACACACATTTTCTCACAATTTTCACCTAAACTGTATGCTTTCTTTTATCCCTGGGGCATGAAGGAACACCAGGGACACAAAACTCAACAACTTCAATACTCAAGGCACTCTGATGATTCAAAAAATGTACAATATACCCATACTATTTATTTGTGAGAGCCTTAAATTAGACTTGTGCAGCCAGCACAAAAGTCTAAGATGGGATGATTTTGTAATTACCTCAAGTAGCATATGCACGGAATGTTGATGGATTTTGACAGTTTGACAAGGTTTTGTCAGTTTTGTGAAAAGTTGACTGGTTATAACAACACTACCAACTATGCCATCTTCAATCAACTTCCAGTGAGTTTCAGGGGTATTAAATGTAAGTACACAATACTTTTTCTCTTGTGCTTGAAGGTTAAACATTGTAACAGTAACAGTAACTGCTACAGTGCAGGCTAGCTAGCTTACAGGTTAAACAGTGTAACAGTAACTGCTACAGTGCAGGCTAGCTAGCTACATCAGTTGGAGATCTTCTAACATTTCCAAGAGGATGTAAGTGACATCAGGTTAAGTTTATGTTATGATGGGTTGGGTTTAAAGGTCCCATGGCATGAAAATGTCACTTTATGAGTTTTTTCAAAATTAATATCGTTAATATCAAGGCCACACCCCCCCCCCCTCCACATTGCTTAGTTACTGTGATGGTGGGATACTCTTGCACAATATAACTGAGTAAAGGAGATTTAGATCTGGATTCAGAATGGACATCCAGTACAAAGAATCTGAAGTGTGTATCATACACCATGAAACATCAAAAGAAGATGATGAAATCTTTGGTCTTAAAGACTATGAATCCTGGAAAGCATTGCTTAACGCAGCCAAAGTGAGAAACTATGCCCCTATTACAGATGTTGCTAAAGACCTTGAAGAAGAAGAAGTCCCAAGAATTCACTATCACAGAAAATGCCGGAGCCTCTTCACAATGAAAAGAGAATTAGAGACGCTGAAAAGGAAAGCCACGGAAAACATTACAGATGAAGCTGGAGAGAATAGCTTACCAAAAAGACCAAGTAGGAGATCTTCAGATGGAGCAAGAGTATATCATCCAATCTGCATTTTTTGTAATAAAGAGAAGTTTGTAAAGGGCTCCAAGTCAAGGGAAAAACTCACACAAGCTGTAACATTAAATGCTGACCAAACACTAAGAGAATGTGCCACCCAAAAAAGAGATGAAAAGATTCTAGCAGTAACAACCAGAGATGTAGTTGCTGCAGAGGCCCACTATCATCGTTCATGCTATAAGGAGTACACAAGAATCAAGAAAAAGGAGCCCAAGAACCAAGATAATGATGCAGGAACAGATGGTGATGAAGAGTATAAAAGGATTGAAAGGCAAGCCTATAAAGACCTTTTTGTGTATATCAGAACTGATATCATACCCAACAAAACAATTGTGCAGGTCACTTCTTTGGTCACAAAGCTCACATCATTCATGCTATCTGGTGGAGTTACAAGCCTGCAGGATTCAACAAAGAAGAACATTCGAAGGACGCTTGAAAATGAGCTGGAAAATTCTGTTGATATATTTCCAGATGACAAAGCCAAATTGCTGATGGTTCCTGAAACTATTTCTAGAAGGGATGTTGTCTTGGAAAATCAAAATCTGCTGAGGGAACTCAACCTTTGGAGGGCCAAGTCAACCAATGTCAACAAGATCATAGATCAGACATCATCACATATCAGATCAATCATCAAACAGGAGATGACTGTGACCCCCTGGCCATTCCATCCATCTGATGTGAAAGATAGTGGTTATATCACCTTACCAGATCAACTAGAACGGCTTCTCGGACTACTCACTGGAAATCCTGACACCAAAACTCAAACACAGAAGATCACTGCTTTGGTTCAATCGTTTAGTCAGGACATAATATACGCTGTCACAAGTGGTCAACATAAAACACCAAAGCACATTCTACTCACGTATGCTGTAAAAACACTGACGGGTAATACTGAGCTCATACAAACACTGAACAAGCTGGGGCATGGGGTGTCTTACTCCCAGCTTGAAGAGAACAACACTGCTCTGTGTCTCCAAAAACTAGCAACAGCCTCTAACCAAAGAGTTGTACTTCCAGCCTCCATCAAGTCTCATGTCTTCACCAATCTTGCATGGGATAATATTGATAGACTTGAGGAAACCCTCAATGGAAAGGGTACATCACACAGAGTTAATGGCATAGTAGTACAGGCCAATGTCTATGGACCACATCTGTCAAGAACTGATCTTCCACACATTGAGAAACTGAAGCAGAGATCAGTCACCATTGAAGACCAAGGCCTGGAAGTATATGTAGCAGGTGAGCAGGTTTGAAAATTAGCATGAAGCTAAAATCATGTATCTATTTTCTATGTATCCAATTTAATTGTGATGTACATTCCACATAAAGCATTCATTCATTCATTCATTCATTCAGGTGCACGTGTGGGCCCTCAACCTCTTCCAACCAGGGAACACTGTATCCAGGAAACCAAGGAGGCTGCTCTTCTTGCAAGAAAGAAGACAATGATGTGGGCACTTGCAAGGCAAACAGATCCAGAGAATCAGACAATCCCCAGCTGGACTGGTTTTAATATCAGCACCAGGGACCAGGAACCAATCTCACAAGATATTGTTGGATATCTGCCAACCATCAACTCACCAGCCACAGAGTTGAACACAGTGTTTGAAATCCTTAAACAATCAGAGCTAATCAGGAAGGAGCTGCACCTAGAGACAATAGTTGTAGTCATGGATCAAGCGCTCTATGCAAAAGCCGTTGAGATAACCTGGAAGCACAGAGAATGGTTCTCCAACATTCTTCTCAGGATGGGGACATTCCATACTATATGTAATGCCTTAGCCATCATAGGAAAGCGGTTTAGGGATGCTGGTCTAAAGGACATATGCATAGAGGCTGGAGTTGTCGCAGAGGGGTCCATCAATGGAGTCCTTGACGGTAAACACTATAACCGTGCAGTCAGGGTCCACAAGTACATCTCAGAAGCACTGATGAGACTTGCATGGGAAGAGTTCACACCCTGGGTTGAGAAAATTGCTCCAGAGAGGAGTGGGATGATCAAATCATTCTTGGAGGATGTGAAAGATATGACCAGTGACCTGAACCAAGAAAAGATGACCAATCTGCTGCAAAGTCCACTCTCTGCTGAGCTGATAACCCTGTGGACAGACTTTCTAGAACACCTCCGTCACAACAATGGAGAGCTCTCTGCATTCTGGATGTCATACATTGACATGGTAGAGGATGTAGTACTTGGCCTTCTGCGTGCGTCTCGTGAGGGGGACTGGGAGTTGCACCTCCACGCTATAAGAACCATGATCCCATGGTGCTTTGCCTACGATAAGATGAATTATGCCAGGTACATTTCTTATGCATTTCTGTATGTTTGTATATTCTGCATCGATTCAATTTGTAAAGATTGAATCGATATAAAATATTAAAATCAATTTCTCTCTCATCTCTCAGGTACCTGTCCCCTTACTTTGCTCAGATGACCAACCTCCCAGAGAAGTATCCTTCTGTGTATGAGGCCTTCAAGACAGGACAGTTCTCAGTGCAGCTGTCAAATAACAACACATTTGGGAGAAATCCTGTAGACCAGGCTATTGAAGTCACAGTGAATAAAGACACACAGACTCCTGGAGGCACATCACGGTTTAGCCTGAAAGCTGGAGCGGTCAGGCGTTACTACCTAACAGCTGAGCACCACAGTGCATTCCTAGGACAGTTAAGGGAGATGCTACAAGGCAACAAATCACAGCTTTCTCATTCAGAGCTACAGTCACCAAGAATCCAGAAAGACGAGGAAGCAGTTTCAGCAGTGGTTAGCCTCATACAAGGATGGATAAACCCATTTGAAGGTATATATCAATCAAAACATGCACAAACGGACAAAACACAGTTTATACCCAACAGCAGTAGTCACATTAAATGCTGCCATAAAATGTTTAATACTGTAAACACAGACTGTGAGCACTCAATTTTGTTGTACATAGTACGGTGACAATAAAATATATTCTTATTTGCAGAGAAGCGGGACCTCATTAACATCTCTACGGCAAAGACGGTGCCCAAAGACATTGCCTCCAACCTCATGAAGGCATATGAGATTGGTGAGCAATGCTATGCAAACTTCAAGGATGAGAGACTAGACAAAGAAACACCAGCAAAGAAATTCCACGACCCAATGAAAACCAACAAGCTGAAAACATTCAGTGATATGTGTAAGAAGAGAGAAGTGAAATCAAGTGGGAGGGCAGTCATCTTGAAAGCAGACAGGTCTCTGTTTGGACGCATCATAGTAATGGCACAAGCACGTAGTCTTAACATGGAGGATATCCTTTCTCATCCTCTTGGTCCATTACCCTGGGCACTCTCCACACCAGATGGATTGCTGAGAAAAACAAACAAAGCTACTTTGGCCACAGCCTTGCAGAAAAATGTAGCACTACAGGAGAAACACCCAGAAAACTCTGCCACAGTGGTTGATGGGATGAACTTAGTCCAACGAGTGAAAGGTGATGAAGTTACTTTCAGAGATGTTGCCACAACAATCCTGGGTATGGCTCTGAGGGAAGGCAGTCAGAGTAGAAGAATAGATGTTGTGTTCGACACATACAAGCAAAACTCAATCAAGAATAGTGAAAGATCTCTACGGGGTGAAGAGACTGGTCATGAGTTGCAGGATATCACAAGCACACAGATGGTGAGGCAGTGGAGGAGCTTCCTGACCAAAGTCAATAACAAAACTAGTCTCATTAGCTTCATAGTGAATGAATGGAGGAAGCCATAATACAGAGAAAAGCTACAGAAGAAGATTCTATATGCAACTGTGATTGACAAATGTTACAGAATCACATATCAAGACAGTGAGGAGGTGTCAACTCTTCAATGTCAACAAGAAGAAGCAGATGGACGACTACTTCTCCATGCCGCCCATGCCGCAAGAGAGGGATACCAATCTGTAGTTATCTGTTCAGAAGACACAGATGTCTTTATCATGTCTTTAGCATTCTGTGACAAGATTGAGGCCCCATTGTTCCTGAAGTGTGGCACAAGAACCCATACAAGGCTGGTAGCTGTCAGGAAGGTTGCAGCCACTGTTGGCATGGACACTTGTAGGGCTCTCATTGGGTTGCACGCCTACACGGGATGTGACACTGTAAGCGCTTTTGCAGGCAAAGGGAAGACAAGGGCACTTACACTCCTGATGAACAACAAAGAAACACAAGACACATTCTTGAAGTTGGGCCAGGAATGGGACCTCTCACCAGAACTGAGCAACAAACTGGAGGTATTTACATGTGTCCTCTATGCCCCAAAAGCATCAACCACCATGATCAACAAGCTCAGGTACCACCTTTTCTGTGCAAAGAAAGGTGAAATCGAGAGTCATCAACTCCCACCGTGCAGGGATAGCTTGAGGCAACACACACTGCGAGCTAACTATCAGGCTGGTATTTGGAGAAGATGTTTAGAAAAGGACCCACAAGTGCCAAGCCCTGTTGGCAGAGGATGGAAGATGGAGACAGAGGAGGAAGGTGAACAGTTGGTGCTGCACTGGATGGAAGGCCAGCCAGCACCTGAAGCTGTCCTGGATCTACTCGCCTGCAACTGCACAAAAAAATGTTCACTCCCACGATGTATGTGTCTTGCAAATGGCCTCAGGTGCACATATATGTGTAAACTGACAGAGTGTGAAAACCAGGCGAGCTGTGTAGAAAGTTCAGATGAAGACGAGGACGACATGGAAAATGATGATTAGATAATAACATAATGGAAATCAACATACAAACCAGTCTTTGATTAAATATATTCACTTTACAACCTGTTTCTTTATTGACTTTTACAAGTAACAGGGCTCCATCCTATTTGTCCATTCTATTCGCTCCATTCTATTTTGAAGACTTGTGCTGGCTGCCCAAGTCTAATTTAAGGCTCTCACAAATAAATAG
>CM042445.1:603665-606165 GCA_023631565.1 Gymnocephalus cernua
TCAGGGTCAGACTTGTCTCACTCTCTACCTGTCTCACTCTCTGCCAGCTTCCTCAGGGTCAGACCTGTCTCACTCTCTGCCTGTCTCACTCTCTGCCTGTCTCAGTCTCTGCCAGCTTCCTCGAGGTCAGACCTGTCTCACTCTCTGCCAGCTTCCTCAGGGTCAGATCTGTCTCACTCTCTGCCTGTCTCACTCTCTGCCTGTCTCACTCTCTGCCAGCTTCCTCAGGGTCAGACCTGTCTCACTCTCTGCCTGTCTCACTCTCTGCCTGTCTCAGTCTCTGCCAGCTTCCTCGAGGTCAGACCTGTCTCACTCTCTGCCTGTCTCACTCTCTGCCTGTCTCAGTCTCTGCCAGCTTCCTCGAGGTCAGACCTGTCTCACTCTCTGCCTGTCTCACTCTCTGCCTGTCTCGGTCTCTGCCAGCTTCCTCGAGGTCAGACCTGTCTCACTCTCTGCCTGTCTCACTCTCTGCCTGTCTCACTCTCTGCCTGTCTCGTGCCTACCTGTCCACCTGTCTCACTCTCTGCCTGTCTCGTGCCTACCTGTCCACCTGTCTCACTCTCTGCCTGTCTCGTGCCTACCTGTCCACCTGTCTCACTCTCTGCCTGTCTCGTGCCTACCTGTCCACCTGTCTCACTCTCTGCCAACTTCTTTTCTAATATATTTTGACTTTATCTTCTCAAAGTATTCCAACTTTCTTCTTGTAATAAAATTCTAACCGTCTACCTGTCTCACTCTCTACCTGTCTCACTCTCTGCCTGTCTCACTCTCTGCCTGTCTCGTGCCTACCTGTCCACCTGTCTCACTCTCTGCCTGTCTCACTCTCTGCCTGTCTCGTGCCTACCTGTCCGCCTGTCTCACTCTCTGCCTGTCTCACTCTCTGCCTGTCTCGTGCCTACCTGTCCACCTGTCTCACTCTCTGCCTGTCTCACTCTCTGCCTGTCTCACTCTCTGCCTGTCTCGTGCCTACCTGTCCACCTGTCTCACTCTCTGCCTGTCTCGTGCCTACCTGTCCGCCTGTCTCACTCTCTGCCTGTCTCACTCTCTGCTAACTTCTTTCTAAGATATTTTGACTTTATTTTCTCAAAGTGTTCCAACTTTCTTCTTGTAATAAAATGCTAACTGTTTGCCTGTCTCCCTCTCTCCCCCTGCCTACCTGTCTCTCCCCCTGCCTGCCTGTCTCCCTGTCTGTCCCCCTGCCTACCTGTCTCTCCCCCTGCCTGCCTGTCTCCCTGTCTGTCCCCCTGCCTACCTGTCTCCCTGTCTGTCCCCCTGCCTACCTGTCTCCCTGTCTGTCCCCCTGCCTACCTGTCTCCCTGTCTGTCCCCCTGCCTACCTGTCTCCCTGTCTGTCCCCCTGCCTACCTGTCTCCCTGTCTGTCCCCCTGCCTACCTGTCTCTCCCCCTGTCTACCTCTCTCCCTCTCTCCCCCTGCCTGCCTGTCTCCCTGTCTGTCCCCCTGCCTACCCGTCTCCCTGCCTACCTGTCTCCCTCTCTCCCCCTGCCTGCCTGTCTCCCTGTCTGTCCCCCTGCCTACCCGTCTCCCTGCCCGCCTGTCTCCCTGTCTCTCCCCCTGCCTGCCTGTCTCCCTGTCTGTCCCCCTGCCTGCCTGTCTGTCTGCAGATGAATGACGGCCAGTTCACCCCCATCCAGCTGGTCGGGATGCTGCGCGGCATCGCTGCCGGGATGAAGTATCTCTCAGAGATGAGCTTCGTCCACCGAGACCTCGCCGCCAGAAACATCCTGGTCAACTCCAACCTGGTCTGCAAGGTGAGACAGGCTGCTGTCTGTCTGTCTGCCTGCCTGTCTCTCTGTCTGTCTGTCTGTCTGTCTGTCTCTCTGTCTCTCTGCCTGTCTGTCTGTCTGTCTGTCTGTCTGTCTGTCTCTCTCTCTGTCTGTCTCTCTGTCTCTCTGTCTGTCTGTCTGTCTGTCTGCCTGTCTGTCTGTCTCTCTGTCTGTCTGTCTGTCTGTCTGTCTGCCTGTCTGCCTGTCTCTCTGTCTGTCTGTCTACCTGTCTGCCTGTCTCTCTGTCTGTCTGTCTACCTGTCTGTCTGTCTCTCTGTCTGTCTCTCTGTCTGCCTGTCTGTCTGTCTGCCTGTCTGCCTGTCTGTCTGTCTGTCTCTCTGTCTGCCTGTCTGTCTGTCTGTCTGTCTGTCTGCCTGTCTGTGTCTCTAACAGCTGTTTGTGTTTTCAGGTCTCAGATTTTGGTCTCAGCAGGTTTCTGACTGAGAACTCGTCTGACCCGACGTACACCAGCTCTCTGGTGAGTCACATGTCCTTCATCTCTGATGTTCACCCCTCCATGCTTTTACTTTGAAAGTCTACCTGCAGCGTGTTTAGCCCTCCATGCTTTTACTTTGAAAGTCTACCTGCAGCGTGTTTAGCCCTCCATGCTTTTACTTTGAAAGTCTACCTGCAGCGTGTTTAGCCCTCCATGCTTTTACTTTGAAAGTCTACCTGCAGCATGTTTAGCCCTTCATGCTTTTACTTTGAAAGACTAC
>CM042445.1:613665-621165 GCA_023631565.1 Gymnocephalus cernua
ACCGAGAGACTTTCCGGAAGAACCGAGAGACTTTCCGGAAGAACCGAGAGACTTTAGAACCGAGAGACTTTCCGGAAGAACCGAGAGACTTTAGAACCGAGAGACTTTCCGGAAGAACTGAGAGACTTTAGAACCGAGAGACTTTAGAACCGAGAGACTTTAGAACCGAGAGACTTTCCGGAAGAACCGAGAGACTTTAGAACCGAGAGACTTTCCGGAAGAACCGAGAGACTTTCCGGAAGAACCGAGAGACTTTCCGGAAGAACCGAGAGACTTTAGAACCGAGAGACTTTAGAACCAAGAGACTTTCGGGAAGAACCAAAAGGAGTTCTGTGCCGATGTGTCCGAAACCTTTTAATACCCAATATTCTTGGATTATAATGAACATTTAAAGGAACTCTGGAAGAAAACATGGAAGAACGTGGAATATCTTTTTTTATTTTTATTTTTTAAGATAATTTTTTTTGGGGCATTTTTGGCCTTTATTTTGATAGGACAGCTGAAGACATGAAAGCGGAGAGAGAGAGAGAGGAGGGGGAGGAATGGCGTGCAGCAAAGGGCCTGTGGCCGCTGCAGCCAGGACTGAGCCTCTGTACATGGGCGCACGCTCTACCAGCTGAGCTACCCAGGCGCCCGGAACGTGGAATATCTTCACAGGAATTCCAAACAGACGGTCGGTAGTCTCCGTTAAAATGGGAATATTTCCCCGGAGAACATCAGGACATTCAGACTGGATTTATATCGTGATACGTGGAGATGTTGTAGTAAAGTTTCAGCGCTGTACTCTTCGTAATCTGGGAGGAATATTCTGGGATGGACTCAGGAAACTGCGGTGGAGCTTTTGGGTACATCTTCCGCAATCCTTCCTTCCTTCCTTCCTTTTCGGTTTCCAAGGTTCCACCCAAATAAATGTGATCCTCCAGTGACTAAACTCTCTGGAACACTTTCAGGAAGACACTCGGGAATATTTAGCCCACATTATAGAACTCTTACAAGGACTACGGCGACTTTTTGTGGCACGAAAGTGTATTTTATCGATCAAACGCTTGTATTCGGAGGGATTTAGAACCGTTTTTTTAAACCCTAAAGGGTAACTGCCGTTTATCTCTACCTGGATTCCATGTCTCCATGTTTATGTGTCTAAGTGACAACAATCTCTGAAACTGGTCCACTATTAAACAATAAACAAACTAATGTTCCGTCCCGAAATCACCATCACCAAACCCACCAGACTCCATGTAAATAATCAGGACTTTTAGCGTGTATAGAGCCAGACTCCATGTAAATAATCAGGACTTTTAGCGTGTATAGAGCCAGCATATCTCCACATGTAAATGGGTGAATTAAGGGTTTATTGCAACCAGATCAGAGTGGTGATTGTTGGAACAGTGGAAAGATGAACCAAGACGGCTTTTGGTAGTTTTATTTAGTGTCTGTCCACTTTGAATAAAGTGTGTTTTACGATGATAAAAGTCCTGATTATTTACATGGAGTCTGGTGTAGTTTGGTGATGGTGATTTCGGGGCTGAAGTGAAAGATATCCTGAAATCAAACACTAATCACTGTAGACGTAAGTGAAGCTGATTTAATGTAAATCATGTTTAGAAAGATCTGTGATTGTTGGAACTGGTTCAGCTTTTTAAAGTCTACAAAACAGAAAATACTGTGGAATGTTTTTATATTTTAGCACTTTTTATATCTGATATTTGATGTTTTTATACTAAATTCATAAAGAAAACGAGAGATGTGAGTTTATGTTTCACAGCTTCCTGAGACGGAGGTTCAGGACCAAAGAATCACAACAAGATCACCGTAACATGTTACTGTTATACGTTAGAGTCTGTGTATTACCATCATAACATGTTATTGTTATACGTTAGAGTCTGGATATTATCACCGTAACATGTTACTGTTATACGTTAGAGTCTGGATATTATCACCGTAACATGTTACTGTTATACGTTAGAGTCTGGATATTACCATCATAACATGTTATTGTTATACGTTAGAGTCTGGATATTATCATCGTAACATGTTACTGTTATACGTTAGAGTCTGGATATTATCACCGTAACATGTTACTGTTATACGTTAGAGTCTGGATATTATCACCGTAACATGTTACTGTTATACGTTAGAGTCTGGATATTATCACCGTAACATGTTATACTGTTATACGTTAGAGTCTGGATATTATCACCGTAACATGTTATTGTTATACGTTAGAGTCTGGATATTATCATCGTAACATGTTACTGTTATACGTTAGAGTCTGGATATTATCACCGTAACATGTTACTGTTATACGTTAGAGTCTGGATATTATCACCGTAACATGTTACTGTTATACGTTAGAGTCTGGATATTATCACCGTAACATGTTACTGTTATACGTTAGAGTCTGGATATTATCACCGTAACATGTTACTGTTATACGTTAGAGTCTGGATATTATCACCGTAACATGTAACGTGTTACTGTTATACGTTAGAGTCTGGATATTATCACCGTAACATGTTACTGTTATACGTTAGAGTCTGGATATTATCACCGTAACATGTTACTGTTATACGTTAGAGTCTGGATATTATCACCGTAGCATGTTACTGTTATACGTTAGAGTCTGGATATTACCATCATAACATGTTACTGTTATACGTTAGAGTCTGGATATTATCACCGTAACATGTAACATGTTACTGTTATACGTTAGAGTCTGGATATTATCACCGTAACATGTTACTGTTATACGTTAGAGTCTGGATATTATCACCGTAACATGTTACTGTTATACGTTAGAGTCTGGATATTATCACCGTAACATGTTACTGTTATACGTTAGAGTCTGGATATTATCACCGTAACATGTTACTGTTATACGTTAGTCTGGATATTATCACCGTAACATGTAACATGTTACTGTTATACGTTAGAGTCTGGATATTATCACCGTAACATGTTACTGTTATACGTTAGAGTCTGGATATTATCACCGTAACATGTTACTGTTATACGTTAGAGTCTGGATATTATCACCGTAACATGTTACTGTTATACGTTAGAGTCTGGATATTATCACCGTAACATGTAACATGTTACTGTTATACGTTAGAGTCTGGATATTATCACCGTAACATGTTACTGTTATACGTTAGAGTCTGGATATTATCACCGTAACATGTTACTGTTATACGTTAGAGTCTGGATATTATCACCGTAACATGTTACTGTTATACGTTAGAGTCTGGATATTATCACCGTAACATGTAACATGTTACTGTTATACGTTAGAGTCTGGATATTATCACCGTAACATGTTACTGTTATACGTTAGAGTCTGGATATTATCACCGTAACATGTAACATGTTACTGTTATACGTTAGAGTCTGGATATTATCACCGTAACATGTTACTGTTATACGTTAGAGTCTGGATATTATCACCGTAACATGTTACTGTTATACGTTAGAGTCTGGATATTATCACCGTAGCATGTTACTGTGATACCATAGCATGTTACTGTGATACCATAACATGTTACTGTGATACCATAGCATGTTACTGTGATACCATAACATGTTACTGTGATACCATAACATGTTACTGTGATACCATAGCATGTTACTGTGATACCATAGCATGTTACTGTGATACCATAACATGTTACTGTGATACCATAACATGTTACTGTGATACCATAGCATGTTACTGTGATACCATAACATGTTACTGTGATACCATAGCATGTTACTGTGATACCATAACATGTTACTGTGATACCATAGCATGTTACTGTGATACCATAACATGTTACTGTGATACCATAACATGTTACTGTATGTGATACCATAACATGTTACTGTGATACCTTAAAGATGCAGTAGGTAAGACTTCTAAAACTACCTATCCTGCTGAAACTGACCCTATGTTCCAGTAGAACTACGTGAAGCAGGTCATTCCTCTGGCGCCACCTACAGCCTGGAGTGGGACACGCATTCATTCTCCCTTGTGGGGGGAGGGGCTTAGGAGACCGTTTGGGGCTTTAGCAGAAAGGGGGGAGGGGCTGAGAAGTTGTTGTCGAGCCGGAAAGGATTCTGATGTAATTTATGTAATAAAAGATCAATACTTGCCAAGTTTGTGTTGAGATTCTCTGCTGCAGCTCTACAGAGATCACATGATCTAAAGTAAGTCACTGATTGGTTCAGAGATCACATGATCTAAAGTAAGTCACTGATTGGTTCAGAGATCACATGATCTAAAGTAAGTCACTGATTGGTTCAGAGATCACATGATCTAAAGTAAGTCACTGATTGGTTCAGAGATCACATGATCTAAAGTAAGTCACTGATTGGTTCAGAGATCACATGAGCTAAAGTAAGTCACTGATTGGTTCAGAGATCACATGAGCTAAAGTAAGTCACTGATTGGTTCAGAGATCACATGATCTAAAGTCAGTCCGTGATTGGTTCAGAGATCACATGATCTAAAGTCAGTCCGTGATTGGTTCAGAGATCACGTGATCTAAAGTCAGTCCGTGATTGGTTCAGAGATCACATGATCTAAAGTCAGTCCGTGATTGGTTTATCATCACAAACATTCATCAAACTAAAACAACGTATAACAGTAACATGTAACATGTTACTGTTATACGTTAGAGTCTGGATATTATCACCGTAACATGTTACTGTTATACGTTAGAGTCTGGATATTATCACTGTAACATGTTACTGTTATACGTTAGAGTCTGGATATTATCACCGTAACATGTTACTGTTATACGTTAGAGTCTGGATATTATAACCGTAACATGTTACTGTTATACGTTAGAGTCTGGATATTATCACCGTAACATGTTACTGTTATACGTTAGAGTCTGGATATTATCACCGTAACATGTTAGTGTTATACGTTAGAGTCTGGATATTATCACCGTAACATGTTACTGTTATACGTTAGAGTCTGGATATTATCACCGTAACATGTTACTGTTATACGTTAGAGTCTGGATATTATCACCGTAACATGTTACTGTTATACGTTAGAGTCTGGATATTATCACCGTAACATGTAACATGTTACTGTTATACGTTAGAGTCTGGATATTATCACCGTAACATGTTACTGTTATACGTTAGAGTCTGGATATTATCACCGTAACATGTTACTGTTATACGTTAGAGTCTGGATATTATCACCGTAACATGTTACTGTTATACGTTAGAGTCTGGATATTATCACTGTAACATGTTACTGTTATACGTTAGAGTCTGGATATTATCACCGTAACATGTTACTGTTATACGTTAGAGTCTGGATATTATCACCGTAACATGTTACTGTTATACGTTAGAGTCTGGGTATTATCACCGTAACATGTTACTGTTATACGTTAGAGTCTGGATATTATCACTGTAACATGTTACTGTTATACGTTAGAGTCTGGATATTATCACTGTAACATGTTACTGTTATACGTTAGAGTCTGGATATTATCACCGTAGCATGTTACTGTTATACGTTAGAGTCTGGATATTATCACTGTAACATGTTACTGTTATACGTTAGAGTCTGGATATTATCACCGTAACATGTTACTGTTATACGTTAGAGTCTGGATATTATCACCGTAGCATGTTACTGTGATACCATAGCATGTTACTGTGATACCATAACATGTTACTGTGATACCATAACATGTTACTGTGATACCATAGCATGTTACTGTGATACCATAACATGTTACTGTGATACCATAACATGTTACTGTGATACCATAGCATGTTACTGTGATACCATAACATGTTACTGTGATACCATAACATGTTACTGTGATACCATAGCATGTTACTGTGATACCATAACATGTTACTGTGATACCATAACATGTTACTGTATGTGATACCATAACATGTTACTGTGATACCTTAAAGATGCAGTAGGTAAGACTTCTAAAACTACCTATCCTGCTGAAACTGACCCTATGTTCCAGTAGAACTACGTGAAGCAGGTCATTCCTCTGGCGCCACCTACAGCCTGGAGTGGGACACGCATTCATTCTCCCTTGTGGGGGGAGGGGCTTAGGAGACCGTTTGGGGCTTTAGCAGAAAGGGGGGGAGGGGCTGAGAAGCTGTTGTCGAGCCGGAAAGGATTCTGATGTAATTTATGCAATAAAAGATCAATACTTGCCAAGTTTGTGTTGAGATTCTCTGCTGCAGCTCTACAGAGATCACATGATCTAAAGTAAGTCACTGATTGGTTCAGAGATCACATGATCTAAAGTAAGTCACTGATTGGTTCAGAGATCACATGATCTAAAGTAAGTCACTGATTGGTTCAGAGATCACATGATCTAAAGTAAGTCACTGATTGGTTCAGAGATCACATGAGCTAAAGTAAGTCACTGATTGGTTCAGAGATCACATGATCTAAAGTCAGTCCGTGATTGGTTCAGAGATCACATGATCTAAAGTCAGTCCGTGATTGGTTCAGAGATCACATGATCTAAAGTCAGTCCGTGATTGGTTCAGAGATCACGTGATCTAAAGTCAGTCCGTGATTGGTTCAGAGATCACATGATCTAAAGTCAGTCCGTGATTGGTTTATCATCACAAACATTCATCAAACTAAAACAAATTCAAATAGTTTAGAAAAAAAGTCAAAATGTCAGATTTAGTTTGATGTGTTTTGAGAGAAAAAATCTAAAAATTTAAAAACAAATGTAATAAAAAATAAAATTCAAAAACAATTATATATTTTGAGTGAAAAAGTAAAAATATTTTTTTTACATTTTTGGAAAAAAAGTAAATATTTTAGAAAGAGTTGAGAAAGAAGTTTGTTCGTGTCGGTCCTGTAGTCAGTTTGTCTGCAGGAAAATAAAAGTAGTAATGGAGCTCAACAGTCCCGCCCTCCTCCGAGAGACCCTGGGGTCCCGTTGACGTCTGGAAGAACCCGTATAGTGAGAGTTTTACACCGTGCCATAAGCTAACCAGCTACGACGTGACTCATCAACATACAACGTGTCATTTAGGGTGCAGAAACAAAGAAAATCCCCCAAAAAGTCAAAAGGTACAAGACTGTGTACATATTTTCATAATCGAGCAAAGGAACTACAATCCCACAAACCACCGCGCACCACTGAATGAAGGAAGCTAGCGGTAGTTTAATAGAAGATGGAAATCATTTAGTTATCAAGTGATTGTCTGATTGCTAACGTTAGCTCACAACGCCGTTCCAGTAACAGCCTGTTGTGTCTGATTGCTGACTCGTAGCCAGCAGTGAATAACTTGGTTACGTAGCTCCATTTTTACTGCGTTGACATTACAGAAGTCTCTCGTTAGCAGGTTGTTGTCGGCTACTTCAGCCTCTGATCTACGACTGACGTCAGGGATCATGGCGTGACAATGTGAGGCGCTACGCTAAATAATAAATTACTGCTATGTGATGTCATTGTCGCAAACTGACGCATGCGCAACTCAACGAGACTCGCATCGTGTCGAGAC
>CM042445.1:626165-656165 GCA_023631565.1 Gymnocephalus cernua
TATAAGATAAGATAATATAAGACTTTGAGCCATGAAATGTGAGGTCTCAGTTTTAGTTTCCTAAATGTTTCAGTTCGGCAGCTCAGTGAAGCATTTTAAACATGTTTTATATATGCAGTATGATTGTGCTTCAACTAAAAAGTATTTACCTACACCTTATTCTTAAAATCATTTACATAATATAAATGAATGTATATGGAGCGTGATAAAAAGGTAACCTTGAAATTGTGGCGTTAACGGCGCCGCGAGGAAAAATTTGGGTGCACCTAAATAAAAAAGTTAGGCGCACCAGTGCAACCACGGCAACAAGTTAGTGTGGAGCCCTGCTGAGTAAAGTGTATGTGGGGGGGGGGGGGGGGCAGCCAAATACGTCTGAGATGTATTTGGAAGTTGTTTTTATTCAAATATGTCTGAATCCAACTTGTTATTAGGAAAGACCATGTGAAGTACTCTAGTACTCTATATATATACATATATAGTGTGTGTATAAGTACCTGCCCCCCCTTCCTGCGGTCCCTGTGTGTGTGTAGTGTGTGTATAAGTACCTGCCCCCCCTTCCTGCGGTCCCAGTGTGTGTGTAGAGTGTGTATTAGTACCTGCCCCCCCTTCCTGCGATCCCAGTGTGTGTGTAGAGTGTGTATTAGTACCTGCTACCCCCTCCTGCGGTCCCAGTGTGTGTGTAGTGTATGTAGTGTGTGTATAAGTACCTGCCCCCCCTCCTGCGGTCCCAGTGTGTGTGTAGTGTATGTAGTGTGTGTATAAGTACCTGCTACCCCCTCCTGCGGTCCCAGTGTGTGTGTAGTGTATGTAGTGTGTGTATTAGTACCTGTCCCCCCTTCCTGCGGTCCCAGTGTGTGTGTAGAGTGTGTAGAGTGTGTATTAGTACCTGCCCCCCCTTCCTGCGGTCCCAGTGTGTGTGTAGTGTGTGTATTAGTGTGTATTAGTACCTGCCCCCCCTTCCTGCGGTCCCAGTGTGTGTGTAGTGTGTGTATTAGTGTGTATTAGTACCTGCCCCCCCTTCCTGCGGTCCCAGTGTGTGTGTAGTGTGTGTATTAGTGTGTATTAGTACCTGTCCCCCCTTCCTGCGGTCCCAGTGTGTGTGTAGAGTGTGTAGAGTGTGTATTAGTACCTGCCCCCCCTTCCTGCGGTCCCAGTGTGTGTGTAGAGTGT
This sequence comes from Gymnocephalus cernua, assembly GCA_023631565.1. NCBI lineage: Eukaryota > Metazoa > Chordata > Actinopteri > Perciformes > Percidae > Gymnocephalus > Gymnocephalus cernua. The sequence continues at coordinate 627,336 of CM042445.1, forward strand.
GTATTAGTACCTGCCCCCCCTTCCTGCGGTCCCAGTGTGTGTGTAGAGTGTGTATTAGTGTGTATTAGTACCTGCCCCCCCTTCCTGCGGTCCCAGTGTGTGTGTAGTGTGTGTAGTGTGTGTATTAGTACCTGCCCCCCCTTCCTGCGGTCCCAGTGTGTGTGTAGTGTGTGTAGTGTGTGTATTAGTACCTGCCCCCCCTTCCTGCGGTCCCAGTGTGTGTGTAGTGTGTGTATTAGTGTGTATTAGTACCTGCCCCCCCTTCCTGCGGTCCCAGTGTGTGTGTAGTGTGTGTATTAGTGTGTATTAGTACCTGCCCCCCCTTCCTGCGGTCCCAGTGTGTGTGTAGTGTGTGTATTAGTACCTGCCCCCCCTTCCTGCGGTCCCAGTGTGTGTGTAGTGTGTGTAGAGTGTGTATTAGTGTGTATTAGTACCTGCCCCCCCTTCCTGCGGTCCCAGTGTGTGTGTAGAGTGTGTATTAGTACCTGCCCCCCCTTCCTGCGGTCCCAGTGTGTGTGTAGTGTGTGTATTAATGTGTATTAGTACCTGCCCCCCCTTCCTGCGGTCCCATCCAGCCACCAGGATCCCGGCACTCAGCTCCTCTCTGTAGCGGTAGCAGCTGGCTTTGAACAGATTGGCTGCCGTCTCCACCAATGGGGGCTCATCTAGCTCAATGCTGGGGGCGGGGCCATAAACAGGTAGACATTAACCTCACCTGACTGGATGCTGACGCTGTCAGACTGTTACCTGTGTGTGTGTGTGTGTGTGTGTGTGTGTGTGTGTGTGTGTGTGTGTGTGTGTGTGTGTGTGTGTTACCTGTGGAAGCCCAGCTGGTAAGTGACGACATCAGCGATGGCCTGAGTATCAGCAGCTGATCCAGACCTGAACAACACAAACATGGAGAACCTGGTTACTACACGCCACGCCAACCTGGTTACTACACGCCAACCTGGTTACTACACGCCACGCCAACCTGGTTACTACACGCCACGCCAACCTGGTTACTACACGCCAACCTGGTTACTACACGCCAACCTGGTTACTACACGCCAAGCCAACCTGGTTACTACACGCCAACCTGGTTACTACACGCCAACCTGGTTACTACACGCCAAGCCAACCTGGTTACTACACGCCAACCTGGTTACTACACGCCACGCCAACCTGGTTACTACACGCCAACCTGGTTACTACACGCCACGCCAACCTGGTTACTACACGCCAACCTGGTTACTACACGCCACGCCAACCTGGTTACTACACGCCAACCTGGTTACTACACGCCAACCTGGTTACTACACGCCAACCTGGTTACTACACGCCACGCCAACCTGGTTACTACACGCCAACCTGGTTACTACACGCCAACCTGGTTACTACACGCCAACCTGGTTACTACATGCCAACCTGGTTACTACACGCCAACCTGGTTACTACACGCCAACCTGGTTACTACACGCCAACCTGGTTACTACACTAAGAACATGAGAAACGGTCGTGATGGCGGCGGACTGACCTGCAGCAGAAGATCCGGTCGTGGATCGGAGTCAGTTTGTCCGTCACTCTGTTGGCGATGTAAGCTCTGAGAGAGAGAGACAGGTAGACAGAGAGAGAGAGAGAGAGAGACAGGTAGAGAGAGAGAGAGACAGGTAGACAGAGAGAGAGAGAGACAGGTAGACAGAGAGAGACAGAGAGAGAGAGAGAGACACAGGTAGAGAGAGAGAGAGAGACAGAGAGAGAGAGAGAGACACAGGTAGAGAGAGAGAGAGAGAGACAGAGAGAGAGAGAGAGACACAGGTAGAGAGAGAGACAGAGAGAGAGAGAGAGACACAGGTAGAGAGAGAGAGAGAGAGACAGGTAGACAGAGAGAGAGAGAGACAGGTAGACAGAGAGAGAGAGACACAGGTAGAGAGAGAGAGAGAGAGACAGGTTTAAATGTGTGTGTGGTACCACAGACAGACAGACAGTATAATCATGTGTGGTCGTCTCACCCTGTCGTGGTACGAGAGTCGGCACCAATCACAACTCCTCCATCATACTCCACCGCCATGATGGTGGTCTGGCAGACAGACAGGTGGAGAGAGACAGACAGACAGACACAGGTTGTTATCAATCAGGCAGAAACATTATTGATCCATTATCAGAATTAATGAATAATAAACTTAAAGCCTAAATCCTTCTTCTCGTCTCCAGCGGCTTAAAGTCACGTTAACTCGATGAGCCCATTATCGGACACTGCTCCGTCTGTTCTCCCCAACAGAACCGGTCTGTCTCTTTAATAACCCCCCAGGTCCAGACCCTAACCCGGGCCAGAATCCAGCCCGATCCGGTCCGGTTTATACCTCTTTAAGTCCGAACTTCAGCAGTTAATCAGAGCTAGCCGCTAGCCGCCGCTAACTAGCCTCAGAAGTGCTGCATCATTCAGCGTCTTTACAGGTTAAAACACGCTCCACAGACACAGAACCGAGTCCGGATCGGTCCGACCCGGTCCAACAACACGTACTCACCCCGGTGCTGACTTCCTGGCCCATCCAGTCCGGGACCAGGTCGTTTTTAGAAGAAATCTGCTGTGCGAAGTACGGCATCATTGATACTGCTGCCGCCATCTTGTCTCTGTTTGAATGCTCCTGTCTGTGACGGCGAGGCAGTAATTTACGCTTTTAGGTTCAGCGCTGTGAATAAGTTACCAAATATATCATGAATAACTCGGTGTCATCACATAATATGTTAGATTTAAGTTAGTGTCTTTTTCTTGTTGCTATGAGTCAAATTTACATTTATAAAAACTCCCTGAAAAAGAGTTTGGGTCAGGCACGTCCGCGGACAGCCTGCCGCTGCCGCCGTGGGGTCCTGAGCTCGGGAGGAGGAAAGAGGCAAAGAAAGTAAACACGGCGGCAGCTCCGTGAAATGTCTCATTTAAGTCGTTTTACTGACTCAATAATGTGAGTTTAACGCTTTCGGTCGGCGTGTAATGACTTACTAGTTGTTTAACTTGTGTTTAAAGAGAGTTTAAGTTCATTTTCATGATCGTATTCTGCCGTATGAACCGACCGCTTAACCAGACCCTGGTTTAAAAATGTCTAATTCTATCCCGACATTTAAATAACAAATATCAAAAACTACACGTGATGTAAAAAATATTTTAAAGAGTTACTAGACTCTAAAGGAACTAGTCTTCAATTCGGGCTGCATTTAACACACCCAGTGCTTATAGATACGTATGTATTTATTGATTTGTGATGTGTATGTAATCACTGTCCTGCCAGTAACATGACGGTCCATAACCTGTAGTTACATATGTTTATGATTCTAGGTGACGGTCCATAACCTGTAGTTACATGTGTTTATGATTCTAGGTGACGGTCCATAACCTGTAGTTACATGTGTTTATGATTCTAGGTGACGGTCCATAACCTGTAGTTACATGTGTTTATGATTCTAGGTGACGGTCCATAACCTGTAGTTACATGTGTTTATGATTCTAGGTGACGGTCCATAACCTGTAGTTACATGTGTTTATGATTCTAGATGACGGTCCATAACCTGTAGTTACATGTGTTTATGATTCTAGATGACGGTCCATAACCTGTAGTTACATGTGTTTATGATTCTACATGACGGTCCATAACCTGTAGTTACATGTGTTTATGATTCTACATGACGGTCCATAACCTGTAGTTACATGTGTTTATGATTCCAGATGACGGTCCATAACCTGTAGTTACATGTGTTTATGATTCCAGATGACGGTCCATAACCTGTAGTTACATGTGTTTATGATTCTACATGACGGTCCATAACCTGTAGTTACATGTGTTTATGATTCCAGATGACGGTCCATAACCTGTAGTTACATGTGTTTATGATTCTAGATGACGGTCCATAACCTGTAGTTACATGTGTTTATGATTCCAGATGACGGTCCATAACTTGTAGTTACATGTGTTTATGATTCCAGATGACGGTCCATAACCTGTAGTTACATGTGTTTATGATTCCAGATGACGGTCCATAACCTGTAGTTACATGTGTTTATGATTCTAGATGACGGTCCATAACCTGTAGTTACATGTGTTTATGATTCTACATGACGGTCCATAACCTGTAGTTACATGTGTTTATGATTCTAGATGACGGTCCATAACCTGTAGTTACATGTGTTTATGATTCCAGATGACGGTCCATAACTTGTAGTTACATGTGTTTATGATTCCAGATGACGGTCCATAACCTGTAGTTACATGTGTTTATGATTCTAGATGACGGTCCATAACCTGTAGTTACATGTGTTTATGATTCCAGATGACGGTCCATAACCTGTAGTTACATGTGTTTATGATTCCAGATGACGGTCCATAACCTGTAGTTACATGTGTTTATGATTCTACATGACGGTCCATAACCTGTAGTTACATGTGTTTATGATTCCAGATGACGGTCCATAACCTGTAGTTACATGTGTTTATGATTCCAGATGACGGTCCATAACCTGTAGTTACATGTGTTTATGATTCTAGATGACGGTCCATAACCTGTAGTTACATGTGTTTATGATTCCAGATGACGGTCCATAACCTGTAGTTACATGTGTTTATGATTCCAGATGACGGTCCATAACTTGTAGTTACATGTGTTTATGATTCCAGATGACGGTCCATAACCTGTAGTTACATGTGTTTATGGTTCCAGATGACGGTCCATAACCTGTAGTTACATGTGTTTATGATTCCAGATGACGGTCCATAACCTGTAGTTACATGTGTTTATGGTTCCAGATGACGGTCCATAACTTGTAGTTACATGTGTTTATGATTCCAGATGACGGTCCATAACTTGTAGTTACATGTGTTTATGATTCCAGATGACGGTCCATAACCTGTAGTTACATGTGTTTATGATTCCAGATGACGGTCCATAACCTGTAGTTACATGTGTTTATGATTCCAGATGACGGTCCATAACCTGTAGTTACATGTGTTTATGATTCCAGATGACGGTCCATAACTTGTACATATTTGACCGTAATGGCAGCTGTCTGTATTATAACGAGTGGAACCGGAAGAAGCAGGCAGGGATCTCCAAAGATGAGGTGATTATATATTATATTAATATATAATATACTGTATATATAAGATGAGGTGATTAATATATTATATTAATATATATGTCTGTCTGCCTGTCTGTCTGCAGGAGTTTAAGCTGATGTATGGGATGCTGTTCTCCATCCGATCATTCGTCAGTAAGATGTCTCCTCTGGACATGTATCCTTCACAAAGACACACCGGGACAACGGACTACAAACAACTTTATTTATAGAGACAGAAACATCAGAAACTTCAGAAACATCAGAAACAAGGCTTTGTCAAAGCTTTATTTAAAACATTAAAGTTAAACAATGAAAAAGATTCATTTAAGAACAGCTCTGCAAAACAATTAGACGCAACATGACAAAAACACAAAGGGTCTGTCTGTCTGTCTGTCTGCCTGTCTGCCTGTCTGTCTGTCTGTCTGTCTCTCTGCCTGTCTGTCTGTCTGTCTCTCTGCCTGTCTGTGGTCCTTAGCGCCTGTCTGTCCTCAGGAAGGAGGGCTTCCTGTCCTTCCAGACCAGTAAATATCGTCTCCACTACTACGAGACTCCCAGTGGACTCAGGTTTGTTCTGAACACGGACCTGTCAGTCGCCAACGCCAGAGACACGCTGCAGTACATCTACAGCAACGTAAGAGACACACACACACACACACACACACACACACACCACTATGGTGAGTGGATAGTGCCACGGATAACCTACCAAAGGAGACTGTTGTGTGACTCTTGTGGCGTTTTTCCATCACGTGGTACCTGCTCGACTCTACTCGCCCTTTCTGGTTTTCCATTCTGATAAAAGTCCCTGGTACCTGCTAACAGGTACTTTATGTAGTACCACCTCCGTCGAGGTTCCGAGCGAGCTGAGGCGATACCAAAAGGTGGCGTGGAAGGGACAGACGGGGGCGTCCTGAACCAACCCGCCATGTTTAAATAGTTTAACCAGCTGTGTTTAGTTGTTGCTCCTCCAGCTTCATCTGAAACTAAATGTGTCTCCTGGCAACAACAACAACAACAACACACCACCTTCACGTTCTGGGTGTGTGTCGCGTTAGGTCACGGCAGTTTACCGCGGCACCGCTATGACGACCAGCCACGCTCGCCTCACGCATGAGGCGGGACTAATGCTGCAATGGAAAACGGACGCACAGTGCGTCGCGGTGAGTAGTCGAGCAGGTACCATGGAAAAACGGCATTAACATGTGGATAGACTACACCGTCGCCAGTGTACATCGTTGTTGATAAGTACGCCGCCACACCTGGGCAGCGTCACCAGACATGCCCCGCCCCCCCCCCCCGCCCCCCCCCCAAAAATAAAATAAAATAATGTATTGAGTGAATTCAAGTCAATATACAGTAGCCTATGTTACAGCCTCTAGGTTAAAAATGTCTTTCAGTTCATTCAACACATACATGTTCCAGGACCTTCATCCATTAGAGAAGTTACTCTGAAAGTACTCACAGTATCAAAATAATACAATAAATTAAATTATAGCATCATCAGCTGATGTGACCTGCACTGTTGGAAGAATGAATTGTAACTCTAACATTGATTGAACATTGGCGCCATCTACTGGATCATTTACACTAATGGCCATATATACTGTTTATAGCTTCATAGATCTGTTTACATGTAACTTTATGTGCGTATGTGTCAGAGATGGGGACTCAAGTCGCACTTAAGTCACACAAACAGCTGACTTCAGACTTGACTTGGACTCGATCCAAAAGACTTTGAGTCTCGTCAACAGGGCATGAAGTTAACTTTTTTGACCACCAGTCACTGTGGATGCCACTGTCACTAAGGCAAGCGAGCTCCCCAGCTATATAAGCTGTTATTTTTATGATTTTGATCATATATCTTGTGACTATACCTTCGTTAAGGTCCTAAGGCGTAGAAGACAGTTGATGATTGTTGTTGATTTTGGTTAAATATGCCAAATTACTATTTTATTTATGATTGTTGTTCGGACAGCTAAGCTAAGGTAGCTAATGCTGGTGGCATCTGTCTCTTGTTGCCATGGAGACATTCCGAACAAACATTCCAAACAAACATTCCAAACAAAAACAAACATTCCGAACAAACATTCTGAACAAACATTCCAAACAAAAACAAACATTCCGAACAAACATTCCGAACAAACATTCTGAACAAACATTCCGAACAAACATTCTGAACAAACATTCCGAGTGTTCATTCAGCATTTTAATACTTTTTTATAAGCATGATATATTATGACTGTCAGAAAGTAACCAAAGGAACACTAAATGTGAATGTAAACGATGAATATATGTCCCGTACTCTAGTTATCAGTAAAGTTACACTGACGACGTTCTTACTTCAGACGTCTTCAGACAGTGAAGGCGTGTTTCACACGTTTGGAAGGTGACCTTAGTTTAGACGTCTTTAGTAGGCGTACATTCGTGTTCTCCTGGGTATCCTTTGAATGACACTATCCACTCGCCATACGCACGCACGCACGCACGCCTGCACTCATACACCATACAGACACACAGGTCTGAACTGGTTCTGGTTTCGAACTGACCCATACCCAAAAGAACAATAACAATGACAGCAGACACTAAAGTTAGGGAGGTTATGGAGGAAGGAAGCATTTTCTCTTTGATTTCAACATGTTTGTGTAATGGCAGCCATAACATTAATGAGCATACTCTAATGAGGTCTACCACCTCCGTCTCCCTCCATTGACTCGCTCCATCACTGGTCTCCATGTTGGAGGTCTAGTCAGGTTTTTAATGTTACTGTCTGTGTCTCGGACTAACTCCCACCGGAGCATCATTGGGACAAATGTTAGATTGATGTAAAAGTCTCATCAAATACGCCTTGGTGGTTCACACTGAGGCCGCATAGACAAAAATCAGACCTGGGTCTGATTCAGGACCACATATGAAAGTGGTCTACATCTGATTCAGATCAGATGTAGACCACTTGTGCCTGCAGTGTGAACGTAGCTATGAGTCCAGGTTGAAAAACACTGAAGGTGATAAACCTGCAGGTCTCTGTGTCACAAAGGGCTTTTATTGTGAAGGATCTTAAAGATGTCTCTCTCCCTCTCTCTCTGTCTTTCTCTCCCTCTCTCCCTCCCTCCCTCTCTCCCTCCCTCCCTCTCTCCCTCCCTCTCTCTCTGTCTTTCCCTCCCTCCCTCTCTCCCTCCCTCCCTCCCTCCCTCCCTCCCTCTCTCTCAGCTGTATGTGGAGTACATCGTGAAGAACCCGGTGTGTGTGTTGGGTCAGAGTTTGGACAGCGAGCTGTTCAGCAGCCGGCTGGACGCCTACATCAGAGCTCTGCCGTACTACAGCCCCCGAGCTGCCTGACACACACACACACACACACACACACACACACACACACACACACACACACACACACACACACACACACACACACACAAGTTGTGTATTTATTGTGTATTTGTTACATATTAAACCTCTGAACAGTTGCTGCCGTCTGATGTGTAGTTCTTCAGGTAATCTGTGATTCCAAACTGATGTCTTTAAATATCTATATATCATATATATCTATTTATCAAAAAAATATTTTTAAAGTCATATTTTTTTGTGCATTGATCTACGTATGCTACCATGTACTGAGTATATGGTAGCATACGTAGATCCTAGTACCATGTAGTCTGTGTGACCAGTACCGTGTACTCTGTGTGACCAGTACCGTGTACTCTGTATGACCAGTACCGTGTACTCTGTGTGACCAGTACCGTGTACTCTGTGTGAACAGTACCGTGTACTCTGTGTGACCAGTACCGTGTACTCTGTGTGACCAGTACCGTGTACTCTGTGTGACCTGATGAAATACTCCAGATGTGTGAATGAGGGATTAAACAGAAGAACATATTCCAATAATCTGGTTGAATAACATTGAAGGACACAGAAACTGATATTTACGAGGACACAGATGGACACTTGAACTCATCATGGCGACTAATCAGGGAAACGTCATTAACTCAGAGAATTAAAACGCTAATGATCTAACCTGCTGACCTCTGACAGACTGTGTGTGTGTGTGTGTGTATGTTCGTGCCTGTGTGTGTGTGTGTGTGTGTGTGTGTGTGTATGTTCGTGCCTGTGTGTGTGTGTGTGTGTGTGTGTGTGTGTGTGTGTGTGTGTGTGTGTGTGTATGTTCGTGCCTGTGTGTGTGTGTGTGTGTGTGTGTGTGTGTGTGTATGTTCGTGCCTGTGTGTGTGTGTGTGTGTGTGTGTGTGTGTGTGTGCGTGTCAGAGAGAGATTAGGGTCAGATTAACTGTTTCCCGGCAACAGGCCATATTTCACATCTGTGTGGTGAGTTTGATATTTGTGGAGCTGTTGTTTTTAATCTGTCATCAGTAACAGGAAACAGACCGACGGAGATGATATCTGCGCTCTGATTGGACGGATTAAAGCAACAGGATTATTATGGGAGCGTCGGCAGTGCGACGGACGGCTGCAGTGAAGACAGACAGGTGTGGACCACAGGTACCAGACACACACCTCCAACCAGAAAGAGGCTGTAACCACGGGAACCAGACACACACCTCCAACCAGGAAGAGGCTGTAACCACGGGAACCAGACACACACCTCCAACCAGGTAGAGGCTGTAACCACGGGAACCAGACACACCTCCAACCAGGAAGAGGCTGTAACCACGGGAACCAGACACACCTCCAACCAGGAAGAGGCTGTAACCACGGGAACCAGACACACACCTCCAACCAGGTAGAGGCTGTAACCACGGGAACCAGACACACACCTCCAACCAGGAAGAGGCTGTAACCACGGGAACCAGACACACACCTCCAACCAGGAAGAGGCTGTAACCACGGGAACCAGACACACACCTCCAACCAGGTAGAGGCTGTAACCACGGGAACCAGACACACACCTCCAACCAGGTAGAGGCTGTAACCACGGGAACCAGACACACACCTCCAACCAGGTAGAGGCTGTAACTACAGGAACCAGACACACACCTCCAACCAGGTAGAGGCTGTAACCACGGGAACCAGGCACACACCTCCAACCAGGTAGAGGCTGTGTTTTGACTGTAACTTGCCGCTGGGGCTGATGGGACATGTAGTTTCAGACATTTAGAACAACTTGTTTGGGCGTTTTAACTCTAACTAGTACAGTCACTGGCTGTTTGCTGCTGTAGCTTCCTCCTGAACCTCTGTACCCTAAAATACCTCCCTCAAAGACCCCGGCAGTACCCGGCATGTGACCCCGCGGTGTCTGGCTTCTTCTTTGGTTAAACTGCTGGAAAACACGTCTTTTTATTAACAAAATGCTGAGTGAATTTAAGCTTTAAGGCTTTTATTGTGAAGGGACGCGGTTTCTATTTTAGATAAACAAAGTTTGGTTTGTGTGTGTGTGTGTGTGTGTGTGTCTGTCTCTCTCTGTGTGTGTGTGTGTGTGTGTGTGTGTATGTGTGTGTGTGTGTGTGTGTGTGTCTGTCTCTGTGTGTGTGTGTGTGTGTGTGTGTGTGTGTGTGTAGCATTATTGGGGTAAATCCTGAAATCATTCTCAACTCTAATATTCTGTGATAATATCAACATCAAAACGTTCAGCTTGATTCAGAATAATGTTATTATTCATAATATTCATAATCTACCAAATATTCAACGTTTAGACATTTTTGCCCCATTAAAGCAGATGGACAGAATGTTCAAAGTTGACATATTTTCATAGCCTGACAAGCCAGACCCACCTCCAGATGTTGGGTCTGACCCACCTCCAGATGTTGGGTCTGACCCACCTCCAGATGTTGGGTCAGACCCACCTCCAGATGTTGGGTCAGACCCACCTCCAGATGTTGGGCCAGACCCACCTCCAGATGTTGGGTCAGACCCACCTCCAGATGTTGGGTCTGACCCACCTCCAGATGTTGGGTCTGGGAACTCCCCATTGGCTGGGCTCAATCCGAGGGGCGGGATAAACGGTTGTCTTTCAGATTCCCTCTTCACCAATAGGACAGCGCTCCAACCAATCAGAGCAGCCAGAGCCGATCCGCCCCATACGCTCACTACGCAAGCTGCGTAGGGCCCCGCAAATTACTCGAGGCCCCGCCTCCCCCTCGTGCCATAGCGCGTCAATTAATGTTTACAACATCCATGACAAAACTAAGCGAAACTATCCTTCTGGTCACGAAAAGAGGAAAAAAAAACACCATGAGAGTGAATTGCGGGAACAACAATCAGGTAAACTTGTGTTCTCTCCTCTCCAAGTTTGATGTCAGCAAAGTAAAGTTATGTTTTCGTGCATTTCTATTGTGGTTTTTTTCGGTCTTGCTAACCTAGCTGGGCAGGCAGGCAGTGCATCTCTGGTCTAGCTGCTAACGCCAGTCACTTCCAGGGCTGTGTTTTGTGACTTTGTGCCTGACAAAAGTGAGAGTAAAATACTATTATTTATTACGTTTGATAAACGACAAAGTGCAACGGTGTTTGTTTACTGCAGCTCGGAAAAGATAACCGCGGCGGGTGTGTTATCATGCGTTAGGCGCGTGCATGAAGTGAAACGCGCATTTTTCAAGCAGAAATATATGTGAAGACCAGACAGACTGGAGGCTACAATATATGGGCGTGAATGATGGCACGCCTCATCAAAGTACACATTATACATACTTTTAAGACACTGATTATCTAGTCTCAGACAATGTGTAAACAACTGCACTAATTATGTCAATTGTATTGACACTTTGACATTGATTTATAAGCTATATTGAATTTAAAATGTTGATTAGCTGGACATACTGGTCAATATGGATGCACATCCCTCAGTAAATAATAACCATAAATCAAGAATTGCTTCAACATGCATAATAATAAATAAATACAAACTTTAACATGCTATGGCAAGCCATTTTAGCTTTTATTCATTCACAGTTTATGCATCTGATATCAAGAATTTGATTTGCAAAGTGAATTCTTGATTATTTTTACTAGTAGGGCCCCTTAGTTAATTTTTACCTACCAATGTCTATTTTTGATATCAGGAATTACATGTTCACTTGTACAAAAGTTAATTCTTGATATCACTCCCAGGGATTATTGATATCTGCATCACTAGTTCACTATTTAAATATTACAAGAAAGTGCAGAAAAGGAATATTTTGATGGTAAGATTTTAATTCAAACATTCAAAATTTGTAACATGTAACGAGTAGTGTAAATGACTGCTTAACTAACTATGTGATATTCTTCTCAGTTTATTCTAGACAGTCCAAATAGTCTGGTGGTGCCATTACTGATGCTGAAAATGCCCAGGCTGTAGAGAGAACCAAAGTTAATCCCAAAAGCCAAAGTTCAGGGTTATAATTTATTATTTTCTTATTTATGTTTACGTTAATATTCACTTATTTAATAATATTCACTTGTTATGTTAATATTACAGAACATACTCTATTCAATAAATATTGTTTGTTTGAACCTCATTCTGTTCTATATTGTTGTACTTATTCTTTGACTGTTTTGTTTAAAGGAGGGATGATTGTATTGGGAGCACTGAGGTGTCAGGTGTGACTGTGTGGCATCACGGGTCAGGTAGAGGTCACCAGGGAGGTCAGGATCGGCACTGAGAGCAGCGCTGGCTGATAGATTAAACTTTAACCTCCGAACACGTCTTCCTGTTTTAAGAACGACTTCAGAGCCGTTCTTTGTTCTGAACTCCGAGTCTTCCCGAGTCGCGGCCAGAGACCGCTGTTCGCCAGCAGCAGCAGCCGTGTTCGTTGTTTTCAAGTAGCAGGAAGAGAAGGAACATTCGCAACTGTCTATTGGTCGCAACTCTGCCGTTATTTAGTTAAGCCCCGCCCACCGACTCTATACACGACGTGACTGAGCCTCGTCTCTGTGAGAACAGCTGCTGGTGTTCAGGCCTGAGGTCAGTTAGTCCATCAGCTTACAAATAACTCCTCTTCTCCTTTTCCTCCCCTCTTCCTCTCTTCTTTCTCTACTCCTCTCCTCCTCCTTTTCCCTCCCCTCTTCCTCTCTTCTTTCTCTACTCCTCTCCTCCTCCTTTTCCCTCCCCTCTTCCTCTCTTCTTTCTCTACTCCTCTCCTCCTCCTTTTCCCTCCCCTCTTCCTCCCTCCCCTCTTCCTGTCTGTCTGTTAGTGTTTGTGTAACTCCTGTCCTTTCTTCCTCTCTTCCTCTCCTACTCGTCTCCTCCTCCTCTTCTCTTCTTCCTCTCCTATACTAATGGTCAGTTGTTCCCTATAGATTATGGTTAATCGGTAATTAAAGGTGCTGTAGGGAGGATGGTGAAGATCCAGGACTTCTCAGCCCCTCCCCCCACAAGGGAGAATGAATGCGGGTGCATGAGCAGTGATTGACACGAAGTTAGACCCCCCACCCCACCCCGGCCCTGATTGGTGCATCTGAACAGTTAGACCCCCCCCCCCCCACACCCCACCCCGGCCCTGATTAGTGCATCTGAACAGTTAGACCCCCCCCCCCCCACACCCCCCCCCCCCCGGCCCTGATTGGTGCATCTGAACAGTTAGACATTCTCTAGTTGTAACCGTTGTCTTGTCCTACCATCAGTTTCTTGGCGATGTTTGCGGGCCGAGTGACGGGCGCCGCCGTCGGGCCGGCGGCCGGAGGAAAAGGCGGGAAGTTTTCGGTGGAGGAGCTCTACGGCTTCAACAAGAAGCCGAAGGTCACCAGAGTGCATTCTGGGAAAGGGGAGCGGAGCGATGGGAAGAGAGAAGCGAAGGAGAAGGAGAAGGAAGAATCTGCGCTGGCGTCTCAGATCCTGGAGGCGGCGCGCACGCTGATGGAGAGACGGAGGCTCGAGATCTACCTGAGGGAGTGTGACGTTACCATGGAGACCAGCAGCATGCCGTACAGGTGGGTGAGACGGGTGAGACAGAGAGGCGGAGAGACAGGGAGGGAGAGGGAGACAGAGGGACAGAGAGAGGGAGAGACAGACAGACAGAGAGAGAAGGAGAGACAGGGAGATGCAGTAAGACAGGTGAGAGACAGGGAGAGACAGGTGAGATGGTCCAGGTGAGTTTAGGATCAGATCTGATTGGTTGTTCTCTGCAGTGTGTGAACAGGTTGTAATGACATCGACTGACCACCAGAGTGCTCTGAGATCCCGTCTCCCCTACATGAGACTCATGGAGCTGCATGTCTCCCCCACATGAGACTCATGGAGCTGCATGTCTCCCCCACATGAGACTCATGGAGCTGCACGTCTCCCCCACATGAGACTCGTGGAGCTGCATGTCTCCCCTACATGAGACTCATGGAGCTGCACGTCTCCCCTACATGAGACTCATGGAGCTGCATGTCTCCCCCACATGAGACTCATGGAGCTGCATGTCTCCCCTACATGAGACTCATGGAGCTGCATGTCTCCCCCACATGAGACTCATAGAGCTGCATGTCTCCCCTACATGAGACTCATGGAGCTGCATGTCTCCCCCACATGAGACTCATGGAGCTGCATGTCTCCCCCACATGAGACTCATGGAGCTGCACGTCTCCCCCACATGAGACTCATGGAGCTGCATGTCTCCCCTACATGAGACTCATGGAGCTGCATGTCTCCCCCACATGAGACTCATAGAGCTGCACGTCTCCCCTACATGAGACTCATGGAGCTGCATGTCTCCCCCACATGAGACTCATGGAGCTGCATGTCTCCCCTACATGAGACTCATGGAGCTGCATGTCTCCCCCACATGAGACTCATAGAGCTGCACGTCTCCCCTACATGAGACTCATGGAGCTGCATGTCTCCCCTACATGAGACTCATGGAGCTGCATGTCTCCCCCACATGAGACTCATAGAGCTGCATGTCTCCCCTACATGAGACTCATGGAGCTGCATGTCTCCCCCACATGAGACTCATAGAGCTGCATGTCTCCCCTACATGAGACTCATAGAGCTGCATGTCTCCCCTACATGAGACTCATGGAGCTGCATGTCTCCCCCACATGAGACTGAGGGAGCTGCATGTCTCCCCCACATGAGACTGAGGGAGCTGCATGTCTCCCCTACATGAGACTCGGGGAGCTGCATGTCTCCCCCACATGAGACTCATAGAGCTGCATGTCTCCCCCACATGAGACTCATGGAGCTGCACGTCTCCCCTACATGAGACTCGTGGAGCTGCATGTCTCCCCTACATGAGACTCATGGAGCTGCATGTCTCCCCTACATGAGACTCATGGAGCTGCATGTCTCCCCTACATGAGACTCATAGAGCTGCATGTCTCCCCTACATGAGACTCATGGAGCTGCATGTCTCCCCCACATGAGACTGAGGGAGCTGCATGTCTCCCCTACATGAGACTGAGGGAGCTGCATGTCTCCCCCACATGAGACTGAGGGAGCTGCATGTCTCCCCCACATGAGACTGAGGGAGCTGCATGTCTCCCCTACATGAGACTGAGGGAGCTGCATGTCTCCCCTACATGAGACTCATGGAGCTGCATGTCTCCCCTACATGAGACTCATGGAGCTGCATGTCTCCCCTACATGAGACTCATGGAGCTGCATGTCTCCCCTACATGAGACTCATAGAGCTGCACGTCTCCCCTACATGAGACTCGGGGAGCTGCATGTCTCCCCTACATGAGACTCATGGAGCTGCATGTCTCCCCTACATGAGACTCGGGGAGCTGCATGTCTCCCCTACATGAGACTCATAGAGCTGCATGTCTCCCCTACATGAGACTCATAGAGCTGCATGTCTCCCCTACATGAGACTCATAGAGCTGCATGTCTCCCCTACATGAGACTCATAGAGCTGCATGTCTCCCCTACATGAGACTCATGGAGCTGCATGTCTCCCCTACATGAGACTCGGGGAGCTGCATGTCTCCCCTACATGAGACTCATGGAGCTGCATGTCTCCCCTACATGAGACTCATGGAGCTGCATGTCTCCCCTACATGAGACTCATGGAGCTGCATGTCTCCCCTACATGAGACTCATGGAGCTGCATGTCTCCCCTACATGAGACTCATAGAGCTGCATGTCTCCCCTACATGAGACTCATGGAGCTGCATGTCTCCCCTACATGAGACTCGGGGAGCTGCATGTCTCCCCTACATGAGACTCATAGAGCTGCATGTCTCCCCTACATGAGACTCATGGAGCTGCATGTCTCCCCCACATGAGACTGTATTCTGTATAGAGTTTATTCTTTACTGCCTTAGTTCAACATTCCCATGTCAGCGTTGGTTCATCTCTCCATATAGAACAGAGAGTGGGACCGGTATCTGGAGAGATGCCAGTTCAGGTCCCGGAGCTGCTGATGTGCACTTGAGCAAAGCGCCACCTCTGTTCAGGAGAAGACTGCAACTAGCGCAGTGGTTGGAACACATGCCTTTGGTGTGGGAGACCGGGGTTCGATTCCCACCATGATCCATCAACCAATGTGTCCCTGAGCAAGACACTTAACCCCTAGTTGCTACTACCTCTGATATACAGCAATTGTAAGTCGCTTTGGATAAAAGCGTCAGCTAAATGACATGTAATGTAATGTAACATGTTGTTCATATTACATCACCATATTTATTCTGCTCCTATAACACTATGGTCCATCTGTCTATACTTGAACATCACGTTGCACTTTCTGCTTTTTTTGCACTTCTGGTTGGACACAAACTGCATTTCGTTGTCTTTGTACTCGTACTCTGCACAATGACAATAAAGTTGAATCTCTAATCTAATGTCACGACCACCACGCGCGAGTATAAATGGCTACGGCGCTCTGATGACTCGACAGGTCGGCTGCGGCCACGTTTAAGCGCCACAACTCTCCACCAGAACAATATAACAGTACATTTAAAATATTAGTAGCCAGTTACAACTCTGAGGTACGCTACGTGTTCCAGAGTGACACAAAAAAAACCTTCGAAAAACATAGAAAATCAGACAAAAAAATGTCAAACGTGTCGGAAAAGAATGCCAAAGAAAGGGTTTCTGAATGTTGTCTGGGTTCATGTAAATAATCAGGACTTTTAGCGTGTATAGAGCCAGACTCCATGTAAATAATCAGGACTTTTAGCGTGTATAGAGCCAGACTCCATGTAAATAATCAGGACTTTTAGCGTGTATAGAGCCAGACTCCATGTAAATAATCACTACTTTTAGCGTGTATAGAGCCAGACTCCATGTAAATAATCAGGACTTTTAGCGTGTATAGAGCCAGACTCCATGTAAATAATCAGGACTTTTAGCGTGTATAGAGCCAGACTCCATGTAAGTAATCAGGACTTTTAGCGTGTATAGAGCCAGACTCCATGTAAATAATCACTACTTTTAGCGTGTATAGAGCCAGACTCCATGTAAATAATCACTACTTTTAGTGTGTATAGAGCCAGACTCCATGTAAATAATCACTACTTTTAGTGTGTATAGAGCCAGACTCCATGTAAATAATCAGGACTTTTAGCGTGTATAGAACCAGACTCCATGTAAATAATCAGGACTTTTAGCGTGTATAGAGCCAGACTCCATGTAAATAATCAGGACTTTTAGCGTGTATAGAGCCAGACTCCATGTAAATAATCAGGACTTTTAGCGTGTATAGAGCCAGACTCCATGTAAATAATCACTACTTTTAGCGTGTATAGAGCCAGACTCCATGTAAATAATCAGGACTTTTAGCGTGTATAGAGCCAGACTCCATGTAAATAATCAGGACTTTTAGCGTGTATAGAGCCAGACTCCATGTAAATAATCACTACTTTTAGCGTGTATAGAGCCAGACTCCATGTAAGTAATCAGGACTTTTAGCGTGTATAGAGCCAGACTCCATGTAAATAATCACTACTTTTAGCGTGTATAGAGCCAGACTCCATGTAAATAATCACTACTTTTAGTGTGTATAGAGCCAGACTCCATGTAAATAATCACTACTTTTAGTGTGTATAGAGCCAGACTCCATGTAAATATCCATCCATCCATCCATCGTCCGCTTATCCGTGGTCGGGTCGCGGGGGGAGCAGCTCCAGCAGGGGACCCCAAACTTCCCTTTCCCGAGCCACATTAACCAGCTCTGACTGGGGGATCCCGAGGCGTTCCCAGGCCAGGTTGGAGATGTAATCCCTCCACCTAGTCCTGGGTCTTCCCCGAGGTCTCCTCCCAGCTGGACGTGCCTGGAACACCTCCCTAGGGAGGCGCCCAGGGGGCATCCTTACCAGATGCCCGAACCACCTCAACTGGCTCCTTTCGACGTGAAGGAGCAGCGGCTCTACTCCGAGCTCCTCACGGATGACTGAGCTTCTCACCCTATCTCTAAGGGAGACGCCAGCCACCCTCCTGAGGAAACCCATTTCGGCCGCTTGTACCCTGGATCTCGTTCTTTCGGTCATGACCCAACCTTCATGACCATAGGTGAGGGTAGGAACGAAAACTGACCGGTAGATCGAGAGCTTTGCCTTCCGGCTCAGCTCTCTTTTCGTCACAACGGTGCGATAAACTGAATGTAATACCGCCCACGCTGCGCCGATTCTCCGACCAATCTCCCGCTCCATTGTCCCCTCACTCGCGAACAAGACCCCAAGGTACTTAAACTCCTTCACTTGGGGTAAGGACTCATTCCCTACCTGGAGAAGGCACTCCATCGGTTTCCTGCTGAGAACCATGTAAATAATCACTACTTTTAGCGTGTATAGAGCCAGACTCCATGTAAATAATCAGGACTTTTAGCGTGTATAGAACCAGACTCCATGTAAATAATCAGGACTTTTAGCGTGTATAGAGCCAGACTCCATGTAAATAATCAGGACTTTTAGCGTGTATAGAGCCAGACTCCATGTAAATAATCACTACTTTTAGCGTGTATAGAGCCAGACTCCATGTAAATAATCAGGACTTTTAGCGTGTATAGAGCCAGACTCCATGTAAATAATCAGGACTTTTAGCGTGTATAGAGCCAGACTCCATGTAAATAATCAGGAGTTTTAGCGTGTATAGAGCCAGACTCCATGTAAATAATCACTACTTTTAGCGTGTATAGAGCCAGACTCCATGTAAATAATCACTACTTTTAGTGTGTATAGAGCCAGACTCCATGTAAATAATCACTACTTTTAGCGTGTATAGAGCCAGACTCCATGTAAATAATCACTACTTTTAGCGTGTATAGAGCCAGCATATCTCCACATGTAAATGGGTGAATTAAGGATTTATTTCAACCAAACCGGAGTGGTGATTGTTAAAATTGACCCTTTAAATCTGTATAATGTTATAGTGTTTCTGCACCATGACAGAGCTCTCCCTCTATCTGTTTCGTTCTCTCTCCCTCCCTCTTTCTCTGTGTCTTTGTCTCTCTCCCTCTCTCTCTCTCTCTCTCTCCCTCTCTCTCTCTCTCTCTCTCTCTCCCTCTCCCTCTCCCTCTCCCTCTCTCTGTCTCTCTCCCTCTCCCTCTCCCTCTCTCTGTCTCTCTCCCCCTCCCTCTCTCTCTCTCTCTTCCCCTCCCTCCCTCCCTCTCTTGCTCTGTCTGTCAAATGCTCGCTTGCACAGTGTGCAGCCGACCGAGACAGGAGGGGGAAGGTCTCCCTTTCTCCCTCTCTGTCTCCCTTTCTCTCTCTCTCTCTCTGTAGAGTCCAGAGGACGGACGCTCGCTTGCTTTAATTTAGCAGATTCATATATTCGTTCCCTCCGTCTGTCCGTGTCTTGTTTTCTCTGCCTGTGGACAGACGGTCGCTCTTCATCACGTTCATCTCGTCTTCCTCTCCTTCCAGCTGTGTGTCGACCGACGACGGGATGACAGAGACTAACAGAAAGTTGTGTGTGTGTGTGTCCCACTCATGACTTCTCTCCATCGTCGCCATAGTGACCGGCGACCTTGGCGGCAGCAGCGGCATTTTGCAGTTTTCAGTGGACGTTAGTGGACTGTTTTACTGCTTGCTCGGGGTAGAGATGTGTTAACATTCACAGTTTTTATTTTATTTCTGTGGGGAAATTCTGCACAAAAACTGAGGAAATTCTGCACAAAATCTGAGGAAATTCTGCACAAAATCTGAGGAAAAACTGCAGATTCCGTGTGGACCTGTTCGTATATATAAATATATTTACTGGCCTTGTTACCGTAGCGACCAGGATGCAGGTGTCCATAGCGTGTAACGTTGGCGGCGGCGGCGGTGGCGGTGGTGGCAGCAGCGAGCACCAGCTGAAGGAGCGGCGGGCGGCGATGAACACCAGCGCCCCCTCCTGTCAGATAAAGGTGAAGGCGGAGCCGGAGAACAGACTCACCCTGTTAGGCCACGCCCACATGAAGGAGGCGCTCGGTCGCCATAGCAACATGAAGTACAGGTGAGACGGAGACAGACAGGTAGACATCATATCACACCCATACAGGGATAGTAGTATACAGATGTCAAAACATAGTAAAATATATGTTGTTTTTACCACACTGGTACCGGAGCGTCTGTAGTTTGGACATGTCGGTACCTGGTCAGAACAGGTGATATACAGGTATTTAAATGCAGGTATTTCAACGGTCTGAGGTCACGGCGTGAAGCGCCTGGTGCAGGTGTGTTTAGGGCGTGTCCTAATCCACTTTTGCTAGTTTGACGGCGGTAAAAAGTGTCCGTGTGCCGGGCGCCTGGTTCTAAAGGGTTGTTCTTAGTGTCTTCATTAATCAGAGGTGTGTTCTGGGCGTAACATGCAATCAACCAATCAGAGATCATCTCCCATTCCCTTTAAAAGCCAGGCGCGTTTGGACCTTGGAGCGTTGCTGTTATGATGGAGGATTTACACCCTAATATGTTTATTAGTAATCTTCTGCATGTGTGTGTGCTGCTGTGCGTCCCTGTGTGTGTGTAACAAGCATAGTGTGCACGTGCTGTGCACGAGCCTCGGAGCATTTTACTAATGAGCTGTTAAAATAACAATGAAATGCTGCGTTATTGACTTTAGACCAGGTTTCTGTTGGTCAATGGTGCCATCACTTCCTGCTGCCTCAAGATAGCAATACACCCAGAATGCACCTGAACACACCTCCCTGTAAGACCAGCAGAATGCACCTGAACACACCTCCCTGTAAGACCAGCACGCCCAGAATGCGCCTGAACACACCTCCCTGTAAGACCAGCACGCCCAGAATGAACCTGAACACACCTCCCTGTAAGACCAGCACGCCCAGAATGCACCTGAACACACCTCCCTGTAAGACCAGCACGCCCAGAATGCACCTGAACACACCTCCCTGTAAGACCAGCACGCCCAGAATGCACCTGAACACACCTCCCTGTAAGACCAGCACGCCCAGAATGAACCTGAACACACCTCCCTGTAAGACCAGCACGCCCAGAATGAACCTGAACACACCTCCCTGTAAGACCAGCACGCCCAGAATGAACCTGAACACACCTCCCTGTAAGACCAGCAGAATGAACCTGAACACACCTCCCTGTAAGATGCATTTGCTGTTTAAACGACGCGGACGCTGGACGGGAAACTGACGACTGCGCTGCGTTACGCTGCGCTGCGCCGGGTGCAGGATAGCGTCCAGTAACTGTGTTTGTTTACGTTCGATAATAAACACATTATGTCTAGTTTGTTCTAACATGATATGAAGTATACGGCTTCTTACGTCTCTTCAATGTTCCGTAAAATAAAGGGCTTCATGAATACATAAAACAGGCCGTTTAGTTTACACGTGTCTGTTAAACCGCGTCTAGAAACAAGGATACAGTTAGAATATTAATGACGCAGATATTGATACTCAGTCTGCAAGAGACTTTGATATTAATGACCTGGTTTAAATATTGATGGCTTGGACTCTACTATTACTGACCTGGAGCTAGACATATATATGCAAGCAGTACTTTTAGTGTGTATAGAGCTAGACTCCATGTAAATAATCAGTACTTTTAGTGTGTATAGAGCCAGACTCCATGTAAATAATCACTACTTTTAGCGTGTATAGAGCCAGCATATCTCCACATGTAAATGGGTGAATTAAGGGTTTATTTAAGTCCTGATTATTTACATGGAGTCTGGCTCTATACACGCTAAAAGTCCTGATTATTTACATGGAGTCTGGCTCCATACACGCTAAAAGTCCTGATTATTTACATGGAGTCTGGCTCTATACACGCTAAAAGTAGTGATTATTTACATGGAGTCTGGCTCTATACACGCTAAAAGTAGTGATTATTTACATGGAGTCTGGCTCTATACACGCTAAAAGTCCTGATTATTTACATTGAGTCTGGTTCTATACACGCTAAAAGTCCTGATTATTTACATGGAGTCTGGCTCTATACACGCTAAAAGTAGTGATTATTTACATGGAGTCTGGCTCTATACACGCTAAAAGTCCTGATTATTTACATGGAGTCTGGCTCTATACACGCTAAAAGTCCTGATTATTTACATGGAGTCTGGCTCTATACACGCTAAAAGTAGTGATTATTTACATGGAGTCTGGCTCTATACACGCTAAAAGTAGTGATTATTTACATGGAGTCTGGCTCTATACACGCTAAAAGTCCTGATTATTTACATGGAGTCTGGCTCTATACACGCTAAAAGTCCTGATTATTACATGGAGTCTGGCTCTATACACACTAAAAGTAGTGATTATTTACATGGAGTCTGGCTCTATACACGCTAAAAGTAGTGATTATTTACATGGAGTCTGGCTCTATACACGCTAAAAGTCCTGATTATTTACATGGAGTCTGGCTCTATACACGCTAAAAGTAGTGATTATTTACATGGAGTCTGGCTCTATACACGCTAAAAGTAGTGATTATTTACATGGAGTCTGGCTCTATACACGCTAAAAGTAGTGATTATTTACATGGAGTCTGGTGTAGTTTGGTGATGGTGATTTCGGGGCTGTTTCATGTTAAACTAAAAGGATCTTCCTCTTTAACTAAAAGGTCTATCTCTGTAGGGATCCATCCCATAATGTTGTCAGACACTTAGAATAATAATCTGAGTCTGTCGGCAGCAACAACAGAACTTTTAGTGGACGCTAAATCGATAATTTGTACTCGAACAAAAATAGCAATGACTCGTCTCGTCTGTCTTTGAAGTCTAATACCTGGATCATCAGCTGCTGGTAGTTTTTATTTTTAGCTCATCAAAATGTCTGAAGGTGCTTTTTCTTGTAGTTTTTACATCTGACACACACAGACACAAACACACACACACACACACACACACACACACACACACACACACACACACACACACACACACACACACACACAGTGACTGCTGGGGTTAGCATGTTAGCTTATATCAGATTAACAACATCTTGCACACACACATGTGATTAGTGCAGCATCTAATGAAACCTCTGCCTTTAATTAAAACACACACACACACACACACACAGACACACACACACACACACACACACACACACACACACACACACACACACACACACACACACACACACACACACACACATTGCTGCTTCAATCACACGCTGCTGACCTGTGATTGGTTCACAGATTATTGGTCACTAATCGGGCGCTCAATGCTGTCGTCTTTTCCTACAAGAAAACAATTATTAATGTTCTTCTGTCAAATCACTAAACCCACCAGACTCCATGTAAATAATCAGGACTTTTAGCGTGTATGTTTTACGATGATAAGTGATTATTTACATGGAGTCTGGCTCTATACACGCTAAAAGTAGTGATTATTTACATGGAGTCTGGCTCTATACACACTAAAAGTCCTGATTATTTACATGGAGTCTGGCTCTATACACACTAAAAGTCCTGATTATTTACATGGAGTCTGGCTCTATACACACTAAAAGTAGTGATTATTTACATGGAGTCTGGCTCTATACACGCTAAAAGTCCTGATTATTTACATGGAGTCTGGCTCTATACACGCTAAAAGTAGTGATTATTTACATGGAGTCTGGCTCTATACACGCTAAAAGTAGTGATTATTTACATGGAGTCTGGCACTATACACGCTAAAAGTAGTGATTATTTACATGGAGTCTGGCACTATACACGCTAAAAGTAGTGATTATTTACATGGAGTCTGGCTCTATACACGCTAAAAGTAGTGATTATTTACATGGAGTCTGGCTCTATACACGCTAAAAGTAGTGATTATTTACATGGAGTCTGGCTCTATACACACTAAAAGTAGTGATTATTTACATGGAGTCTGGCTCTATACACGCTAAAAGTCCTGATTATTTACATGGAGTCTGGCTCTATACACACTAAAAGTAGTGATTATTTACATGGAGTCTGGCTCTATACACACTAAAAGTAGTGATTATTTACATGGAGTCTGGCTCTATACACGCTAAAAGTCCTGATTATTTACATGGAGTCTGGCTCTATACACGCTAAAAGTAGTGATTATTTACATGGAGTCTGGCACTATACACGCTAAAAGTAGTGATTATTTACATGGAGTCTGGCACTATACACGCTAAAAGTAGTGATTATTTACATGGAGTCTGGCTCTATACACGCTAAAAGTAGTGATTATTTACATGGAGTCTGGCTCTATACACGCTAAAAGTAGTGATTATTTACATGGAGTCTGGCTCTATACACACTAAAAGTAGTGATTATTTACATGGAGTCTGGCTCTATACACACTAAAAGTAGTGATTATTTACATGGAGTCTGGCACTATACACGCTAAAAGTAGTGATTATTTACATGGAGTCTGGCACTATACACGCTAAAAGTAGTGATTATTTACATGGAGTCTGGCTCTATACACGCTAAAAGTAGTGATTATTTACATGGAGTCTGGCTCTATACACGCTAAAAGTAGTGATTATTTACATGGAGTCTGGCTCTATACACGCTAAAAGTCCTGATTATTTACATGGAGTCTGGCTCTATACACGCTAAAAGTAGTGATTATTTACATGGAGTCTGGCTCTATACACGCTAAAAGTAGTGATTATTTACATGGAGTCTGGCTCTATACACACTAAAAGTCCTGATTATTTACATGGAGTCTGGCTCTATACACGCTAAAAGTAGTGATTATTTACATGGAGTCTGGCTCTATACACGCTAAAAGTCCTGATTATTTACATGGAGTCTGGCACTATACACGCTAAAAGTAGTGATTATTTACATGGAGTCTGGCTCTATACACGCTAAAAGTCCTGATTATTTACATGGAGTCTGGCTCTATACACGCTAAAAGTAGTGATTATTTACATGGAGTCTGGCTCTATACACGCTAAAAGTCCTGATTATTTACATGGAGTCTGGCTCTATACACACTAAAAGTAGTGATTATTTACATGGAGTCTGGCACTATACACGCTAAAAGTAGTGATTATTTACATGGAGTCTGGCACTATACACGCTAAAAGTAGTGATTATTTACATGGAGTCTGGCTCTATACACGCTAAAAGTAGTGATTATTTACATGGAGTCTGGCTCTATACACGCTAAAAGTAGTGATTATTTACATGGAGTCTGGCTCTATACACGCTAAAAGTCCTGATTATTTACATGGAGTCTGGCTCTATACACGCTAAAAGTCCTGATTATTTACATGGAGTCTGGCTCTATACACACTAAAAGTCCTGATTATTTACATGGAGTCTGGCTCTATACAGGCTAAAAGTAGTGATTATTTACATGGAGTCTGGCTCTATACACGCTAAAAGTCCTGATTATTTACATGGAGTCTGGCTCTATACACGCTAAAAGTAGTGATTATTTACATGGAGTCTGGCTCTATACACGCTAAAAGTCCTGATTATTTACATGGAGTCTGGCACTATACACGCTAAAAGTAGTGATTATTTACATGGAGTCTGGCTCTATACACGCTAAAAGTCCTGATTATTTACATGGAGTCTGGCTCTATACACGCTAAAAGTAGTGATTATTTACATGGAGTCTGGCTCTATACACGCTAAAAGTAGTGATTATTTACATGGAGTCTGGTGGTCTCAAACTGACTTCACAATGTTTCATTGACTGATCTGATTATTCTGCAGGAATCTTGGGAAATCTGGACTGAGAGTGTCCTGCTTAGGCCTGGGTGAGCACACACACACACACACACACACACACACACACACACACACACACACACATACATACATACACACACACACACACACACACACACACACACACACACACACACACACACACACACACACACACAGACACACACACACAGACACAGACACACGGTCAGTGATGTTATTTCTCTACTCACAGGAACATGGGTGACGTTTGGCTCTCAGATCTCTGACGAGGTACTCAGTGTGTGTGTGTGTGTGTGTGTGTGTGTGTGTGTGTGTGTGTTGAACGCATGAACAAACGATTACATAACCATTACTGGAGGTTTGTGCACACATTAATTTGTGTTTCTGCCTCTCGCTCTCTCTCTTTTTTCTTTGTGTGTGTGTGTGTGTGTGTGTGTGTGTGTGTGTGTGTGTGTGTGTGTGTGTGTGTGTGTGTGTGTGTGTGTGTGTGTGTGTGTGTGTGTGTGCGTGTGTGCGTGCGTTCGTGCGTGCGTGCGTGCATGTGTGTGTAGATGGCGGAGAGTGTGATGTCGGTGGCGTACGACAGTGGAGTGAACTTGTTCGACACAGCAGAGGTCTACGCCTCAGGGAGGTACAGTACACACACACACACACACACACACACACACACACACACACACACACACACACACACACACACACACACACACACACACAGTGACTGCTGGGGTTAGCATGTTAGCTTGAATCAGACCAGCAACATCTTTCATAATAAAAGTCCAACTTCAGCTGAAAGAAATTCCTCTGAGATCCACTTTAAAATACAAGGTGTTTTATTTTGAAGGTTAGAGTCTCTACATAGGACTAATGTCTCTGTGTGTCTCTCAAGGTGTTTTATTTTGAAGGCTGTGTATTTTATTTTGAAGGCTGTGTATTTTATTTTGAAGGCTGTGTGTCTCTGTGTGTGTCTCAGGGCGGAGAAGACTCTGGGAAACATCCTGAAGAAGAAAGGATGGAGGTAAACGTGACTCAGCAGTTTCTGTCAGAACACAAGCTGAGTCACATGTTGTAAGATGACTCAGCAGATTCTCTACAGTAACTGATGCTGACAGTAGTCTCTCTATCTCTCCCCCTCCCCCCCCCCCCCCCCTCCCCCCCCCCCCTCTCTCTCTCCCCCCCCTCTCAGGCGGTCCAGTTATGTGGTCACCACTAAGATCTACTGGGGAGGACCGTAAGTTCTGACTCATGTTTCACATACTTACATAAAAACATGTGTGTGTGTTACCACTGTGTGTATAAAGTGTGTGTTACCACTGTGTGTATAAAGTGTGTGTGTTACCACTGTGTGTATAAAGTGTGTGTGTTACCACTGTGTGTAGTATAAAGTGTGTGTGTGTTACCACTGTGGGTAGTATAAAGTGTGTGTTACCACTGTGTGTATAAAGTGTGTGTTACCACTGTGTGTAGTATAAAGTGTGTGTTACCACTGTGTGTAGTATAAAGTGTGTGTGTGTTACCACTGTGTGTAGTATAAAGTGTGTGTTACCACTGTGTAGTATAAAGTGTGTGTGTTACCACTGTGTGTAGTATAAAGTGTGTGTGTTACCACTGTGTGTAGTATAAAGTGTGTGTGTTACCACTGTGTGTAGTATAAAGTGTGTGTTACCACTGTGTGTAGTATAAAGTGTGTGTGTGTTACCACTGTGTGTAGTATAAAGTGTGTGTTACCACTGTGTGTAGTATAAAGTGTGTGTTACCACTGTGTGTAGTATAAAGTGTGTGTTACCACTGTGTGTAGTATAAAGTGTGTGTGTGTTACCACTGTGTGTAGTATAAAGTGTGTGTTACCACTGTGTGTAGTATAACGTGTGTGTTACCACTGTGTAGTATAAAGTGTGTGTGTTACCACTGTGTGCAGTATAAAGTGTGTTTTACCACTGTGTAGTATAAAGTGTGTGTGTTACCACTGTGTGTAGTATAAAGTGTGTGTTACCACTGTGTGTAGTATAAAGTGTGTTTTACCACTGTGTAGTATAAAGTGTGTGTGTTACCACTGTGTGTAGTATAAAGTGTGTGTTACCACTGTGTGTAGAATAAATTGTGTGTGTTACCACTGTGTGTAGTATAAAGTGTGTGTTACCACTGTGTGCAGTATAAAGTGTGTGTGTTACCACTGTGTAGTATAAAGTGTGTGTGTTACCACTGTGTGTAGTATAAAGTGTGTGTTACCACTGTGTAGTATAAATTGTGTGTGTTACCACTGTGTGTAGTATAAAGTGTGTGTTACCACTGTGTGCAGTATAAAGTGTGTGTGTTACCACTGTGTAGTATAAAGTGTGTGTGTTACCACTGTGTAGTATAAAGTGTGTGTGTTACCACTGTGTGTAGTATATAGTGTGTGTGTTACCACTGTGTGTATTATAAAGTGTGTGTTACCACTGTGTGTAGAATAAAGTGTGTGTTACCACTGTGTGTAGTATATAGTGTGTGTGTTACCACTGTGTGTAGTATAAAGTGTGTGTTACCACTGTGTAGTATAAAGTGTGTGTGTTACCACTGTGTGTAGTATAAAGTGTGTGTGTGTTACCACTGTGTGTAGTATAAAGTGTGTGTGTTACCACTGTGTGTAGTATAAAGTGTGTGTGTGTTACCACTGTGTGTAGTATAAAGTGTGTGTTACCACTGTGTGTAGTATAAAGTGTGTGTTACCACTGTGTGTAGTATAAAGTGTTTGTTAACACTGTGTGTAGTATAAAGTGTGTGTTACCACTGTGTGTAGTATAAAGTGTGTGTTACCACTGTGTGTA
>CM042445.1:661165-671165 GCA_023631565.1 Gymnocephalus cernua
CCGTCTTCATGTCCCATGGTACCGTCTTCATGTCCCATGGTACCGTCTTCATGTCCCATGGCACCGTCTTCATGTCCCATGGTACCGTCTTCATGTCCCATGGTACCGTCTTCATGTCCCATGGTACCGTCTTCATGTCCCATGGTACTGTTTTCATGTCCCATGATACCGTCTTCATGTCCCATGGTACCGTCTTCATGTCCCATGGTACCGTCTTCATGTCCCATGGTACCGTCTTCATGTCCCATGGTACCGTCTTCATGTCCCATGGTACTGTCTTCATGTCCCATGGTACCGTCTTCATGTCCCATGGTACCGTCTTCATGTCCCATGGTACCGTCTTCATGTCCCATGGTACCGTCTTCATGTCCCATGGTACCGTCTTCATGTCCCATGGTACCGTCTTCATGTCCCATGGCACCGTCTTCATGTCCCATGGTACCGTCTTCATGTCCCATGGTACCGTCTTCATGTCCCATGGTACCGTCTTCATGTCCCATGGTACCGTCTTCATGTCCCATGGTACCGTCTTCATGTCCCATGGTACCGTCTTCATGTCCCATGGTACCGTCTTCATGTCCCATGGTACCGTCTTCATGTCCCATGGTACCGTCTTCATGTCCCATGGTACCGTCTTCATGTCCCATGGCACCGTCTTCATGTCCCATGGTACCGTCTTCATGTCCCATGGTACCGTCTTCATGTCCCATGGTACCGTCTTCATGTCCCATGGTACTGTTTTCATGTCCCATGGTACCGTCTTCATGTCCCATGGTACCTTCTTCATGTCCCATTGTACCATCCTCATGTCCCATGGTACATTCTTCATGTCCCATGGTACCTTCTTCATGTCCCATGATACCGTCTTCATGTCCCATGGTACTGTCTTCATGTCCCATGGTACCGTCTTCATGTCCCATGGTACCGTCTTCATGTCTCATGGACACCGTCTTCATGTCCCATGATACCGTCTTCATGTCCCATGGTACTGTCTTCATGTCCCATGGTACCGTCTTCATGTCCCATGGTACCGTCTTCATGTCCCATGGACACCGTCTTCATGTCCCATGGTACCTTCTTCATGTCCCATAGTACCGTCCTCATGTCCCATGGTACCGTCTTCATGTCCCATGGTACCGTCTTCATGTCCCATGGTACCTTCTTCATGTCCCATGGTACCTTCTTCATGTCTCATGACACCGTCTTCATGTCCCATGGCACTGTCTTCATGTCCCATGGTACCGTCTTCATGTCCCATGGCACTGTCTTCATGTCCCATGGTACCTTCGTCATGTCCCATGACACCGTCTTCATGTCCCATGGTACTGTCTTAATGTCCCATGGACACCGCCTTCATGTCCCATGGTACCGTCTTCATGTCCCATGGACACCGCCTTCATGTCCCATGGTACCTTCTTCATGTCCCATGGTACCGCCTTCATGTCCCATGACCGTCTTCATGTCCTATGACACCGTCTTCATGTCCCATGGTACCTTCTTCATGTCCCATGACACCGTCTTCATGTCCTATGACACCGTCTTCATGTCCCATGGTACCTTCGTCATGTCCCATGACACCGTCTTCATGTCCTATGACACCGTCTTCATGTCCTATGACACCGCCTTCATGTCCCATGGTACCTTCTTCATGTCCCATGGTACCGTCTTCATGTCCCATGGTACCGTCTTCATGTCCCATGGTACCTTCGTCATGTCCCATGACACCGTCTTCATGTCCTATGACACCGTCTTCATGTCCCATGGTACCTTCTTCATGTCCCATGGTACCGCCTTCATGTCCCATGACCGTCTTCATGTCCCATGGTACTGTCTTCATGTCCCATGGACACCGCCTTCATGTCCCATGGTACCGTCTTCATGTCCCATGGACACCGCCTTCATGTCCCATGGACACCGCCTTCATGTCCCATGGCACTGTCTTCATGTCCCATGGTACCTTCTTCATGTCCCATGGTACTGTCTTCATGTCCCATGGTACCTTGTTCATGTCCCATGGTACCTTCTTCACGTCCCATGACCGTCTTCATGTCCCATGGTACTGTCTTCATGTCCCATGGACACCGCCTTCATGTCCCATGGTACCGTCTTCATGTCCCATGGACACCGTCTTCATGTCCCATGACACCGCCTTCATGTCCCATGGACACTGTCTTCATGTCCCATGGTACCGTCTTCATGTCCCATGGTACCGTCTTCATGTCCCATGGTACCGTCTTCATGTCCCATGGTACTGTCTTCATGTCCCATGGCACCGTCTTCATGTCCCATGGCACTGTCTTCATGTCCCATGGTACCTTCTTCATGTCCCATGGCACTGTCTTCATGTCCCATGGTACCTTCTTCATGTCCCATGGCACTGTCTTCATGTCCCATGGCACCGTCTTCATGTCCCATGGCACTGTCTTCATGTCCCATGGTACCTTCTTCATGTCCCATGGCACTGTCTTCATGTCCCATGGTACCTTCTTCATGTCCCATGGCACTGTCTTCATGTCCCATGGTACCGTCTTCATGTCCCATGGTACCGTCTTCATGAAACCATATCGGTCGTGGATTTGGCCATCCGGAAGCCACACTGCGTTTCTGGAAGCACCGCTTGCTCAAGCAGTCTGCTGAACATGATCTTGGTCAGGACTTTCCCTGCGACGACACACACACACACACACACACACACACACACACACACACACACACACACACACACACACACACACACACACACACACGCACACACACACACACACACACGTCCCTGAACGTTATATGTGTGGAAAGCAGTGGCAGTTGCTTCCAGTGTTTGTGCTAAGCTAGGCTAACAGTTGCCCCCTGCTTCCAGTGTTTGTGCTAAGCTAGGCTAACAGTTGCCCCCTGCTTCCAGTGTTTGTGCTAAGCTAGGCTAACAGTTGCCCCCTGCTTCCAGTGTTTGTGCTAAGCTAGGCTAACACACCGTGGAGTCAGTGTCCTGTGTCTTTGAAGGAGACGGAGGACAGTGGAGGTCTGCAGGGACAGCAGCTGTTCAGGTCCAGGGCTAAAGATAACCCAGGCTAAAGATAACCTGGGTTAATGAGGTGGTTCAACATGAGGTGTGCTTCTCCCTCAGGGGTCGGAGCCGTGACCTGGTCCCCACTGGCCTGTGGCCTGCTGACGGGGAAATACAACCAGGGAGTCCCGGAGACATCCAGAGCTGCCATGAAGGTACACACTCAGAGACACACACACACACACACACACACACACACACACACACACACACACACACACACACACACACACACACACACACACACACACACAGAAAAACATCATCCATTCAACACACAGGCTTGCAGGATGAGAGAACATCTGTTTCTGTTTGTGTGTCTCTGTGTGTGTGTGTGTGTGTGTGTGTGTGTGTGTGTGTGTGTGTCTGAGTGTGTGTGTGTGTGTCTGAGTGTGTGTGTGTGTGTGTGTGTGTCTGAGTGTGTGTGTGTCTGTGTGTGTGTGTGTGTGTGCAGGGCTATGATTGGCTGAAGGAGCGTCTCTGCAGTGATGAAGGGAAGAAGCAGCTGAGTAAGATCAGAGAGCTCCACCTGCTGGCCGACAGACTCAACTGCACTGCTGCTCAGCTCGCCATCGGTACCACAAATATACTCTATATGTATATATATCTATATATATATATATATATATATATATATATATATATATATATATATATATATATATATAATATACCTCAATCTGTTGCTCTGTTCTGCTCAAATATTCACCCTTTTACTCTCTCTCTCTCTCTCTACCTGTCTCTCTCTCTCTCTCTACCTGTCTCTCTCTCTCTACCTGTCTCTCTCTCTCTCTCTACTTGTCTCTCTCTCTCTACCTGTCTCTCTCTCTACCTGTCTCTCTCTCTCTCTACCTGTCTCTCTCTCTACCTCTCTCTCTCTCTACCTGTCTCTCTCTCTACCTGTCTCTCTCTCTCTCTCTCTCTACCTGTCTCTCTCTCTCTCTACCTGTCTCTCTCTACCTGTCTCTCTCTCTCTCTCTCTACCTGTCTCTCTCTCTCTCTACCTGTCTCTCTCTCTCTACCTGTCTCTCTCTCTCTCTACCTGTCTCTCTCTCTCTACCTGTCTGTCTCTCAGCGTGGTGTCTGCGTTCTGAAGGAGTCAGCTCGGTTCTTCTCGGCGTCTCCAACACGGAGCAGCTGCTGGAGAACCTCGGCTCCATCACCGTAAATACCATCCCATAATATATTAATACATGTTATTCTACTTCGTTTAAGAATGCTTGATTCTGATTGGCTGGGAGGAGGGCGTTAACCCGGCATATTGCCCGCTGACTGTCTGAGCACAGCGTCATCAATAGTAGATCAATACGCCGCTTGTATTTATTTTTTCTATCACAGAAATTTCAAACATGAGGTCCGTTTAAACCTTGTTTAAAAAAGTTTCTAAAACGTGTCTGAACTCTATCGGAGGGTCAGTCGATACGTAGTTTATGTAGCAGCTACGTTATTAAACTATAACGTTAGCGATCAGATGCAGCCTTGTGTGGTTGCTATAGAAACTAATTAACCTTAGCTACAGTTGCTAACGTTATTCGCCGTAGTTCTAAACATTAGCTACAGGGTTTTAAAAATGGACGAATTCATTGTCAATTTTAATATATTTGGAGTAGGGAAGACATCTGAGGACTGGTTAAAGAGAGACGAGGACAACAGAATGACAACAGAAAAAGACGAGGCGCAGGGTACCAGGGTACCAGGGTACCAGGGTAGTACCAGGGTACCAGGGTAGTACCAGGGTACCAGGGTAGGCTTCCTGTTTCCAGATCTGACAGATGAGGAGCTGCGTACGGGGGAAGACGGCCCTGGAATCAAACACGGAAAGGGCGACCTGCTATCGAGGTTTTCGCCGAGTGGACGAGCCCCCAGAAGGAGAGACTGACGGTGACGACTGACCCGCACGCCTGCAGCGCCGAAGAACTAGCTAGCTAAACGATTTGTTAAGACGGCAGACTTGTGTGGTTGCTATAGCGACTACTTAGCTACAGATGAGCTAACATCATTCACCATATACTAACTACTTTTTGAGGGAGATGAACTCAAACAGAGAATACATTTAATAAGCATGCAATACGAATAAGAAAAAGCATAATTATGAAAGTATTTGAATTGTTTTATTATGTTGGCAGCAAGAAGTAGAATTAACGGGATAATCACCTCCAGGCAGTAAACAGTCTGATACACCCGGCTGGTGGAAGGTCACCGCCAGAGATGAAGGGCGGTAAGCCGTCCACCAGCCGGGTACATCAGACTGTTTACTGCCTTGAGGTGATTCTCCCGTACATATTTTTATATTAGCTGGAGAACCTCGGCTCCATCACCGTAAATACCATCCCATAATATATTAATATATCTGTGTCTCCGGCTGCAGGTTCTGTCTCAGCTGACTCCGCCTCTCGTCGCCGAGATGGACGCGTTGCTCGGCAACAAGCCGCGAAACGGAGGCAAGAAGGAGGCGAAGCGCTGAAGACTTTCAACAAAACTTTATTCACAAAGAAACCTGACGACAGAACTTTATTTATTCTTCAGGGACGCAAACGGTCTTTGTTCTCATCGCCATGGAGACACAGAGACTCAGACGTATTTATTCTTATATTAATAAATATATATAAATATATATAAATATTTATCTTACAGCGCTGGGTTCATGTTTTAAACTTTACTCACTAAATCATGTTCACTTTTATTATGAATTTATTTAAAATGAGTCAAGAAAGTCAGACTATTTCAGAATAAAAGTCAAAATATTTTCAGAATAAATGTCGAAATATTTCAAGTAAAAAAGTCAAAATATTTCAAGTCTAAAAGTCGAAATATTTTCAGAATAAAAGTCGAAATATTTCACGTCAGAAAGTCGAAATATTTTCAGAAGAAATGTTGAAATATTTCAATTAAAAAAGTCAAAATATTTCAAGTCAAACAGTCGAAATATTTTCAGAATAAATGCCTGAATATTTTAAGTAAAAAGTAGATATATTTTCAGAATAAATGTCTGAATATTTCAAGTAAAAAGTCGACATATTTTCAGAATAAAATTCGGAACATGTCAACTAAAACGTTGAAGTATTACAAAACATTTCAAGAAGAAAAAGGGATTTTATGAATGAATGAATGAATGCTTCATTATTTCCAACTTTAAAAACAAAACAATTAAATAAAAGAACAAAAACAACATGATTCACAGGAAAGTAGTTTTTTTTGGAAATATGGAAGCCGATTACCGCCAAAAAGAAAAGAAAAGTTGTTGAATAAATTTTCGTGAACATTATTATTTTTATAATATTATTCTCCTGTTTAACTCTTTCTGATGTAAGAATGCAATAAAGTTATTCAAAACAACTTCTGGAGACCCGAGTTTCAGCTTTGTCATTCAAACCAACTTTATTCATATTCACTCAAAAATATTTAGATTGTTTTTCTTTTAATATTTAAACTTTTTTTAATACTTCACACATTTATTAGAAAGCTACAAACACTCCCGCACGCTGTCTAACTTACAAAGAAACCTTTATTCATACATAGTTGGGTAATCTCACACATTCCAGGTAAGCAGGTACTTGTCATGGTTGTGTGTGTTCTGTTTCCTGTTTTATTTTGAAGTCTCTGTTTTTCTCCCTTGTCTTGTCTGGTTTAACTTCCTGCCTTGTGTTTTCCCGCCTCTGTGATTGGCTGCCTCACCCTGATGTGTTCCACCTGTCCCTGAACCCCGTGTCACCTGTCTCTCGTCTCCTCGTTACCTTGTATTTAGTCTCAAGTCATTGGTTGTGTTTGTACTGCGTGTCTGTTAGTATACACGTGTATTCCTGTTCTGTCTCTGTGTTCCTGGTTCCTGTGTTTCCTGTTTTTTTACTCTGACTACTTTCAGGAATACTTTTGCCTGCCTGTTTCTCTCTGGATTCAAAGTAGTTTGCCACGTGTTTTATTGTTTGTTGGACTCTGGAGGACGCCATTACCACGTGGTCGACGCCACGAACCAGAGACGCTGAATCACTGCGCACGCTGCACCCCCCCCCCCCCCCCCGCCCAATGCACTATTCACTGTATTCATTTATCTTTATTAAATCACTTAAACATATTTCCTGTCACGTCTGCTTTTGGGTCCAACCTCCAGTACCGCTCCCTAACAGTACTACTGTAAATGATGATATAGTAGTAAATAAGTACTGTAAATGATGATACAGTAGTAAATACGTACTGTAAATGATGATACAGTAGTAAATACGTACTGTAAATGATGATACAGTAGTAAATAAGTACTGTAAATGATGATACAGTAGTAAAAGTACTGTAAATGATGATACAGTACTAACTAAGTACTGTAAATGATACAGTAGTAACTAAGTACTGTAAATGATGATACAGTAGTAAAAGTACTGTAAATGATGATACAGTAGTAACTAAGTACTGTAAATGATGATACAGTAGTAACTAAGTACTGTAAATGATGATACAGTAGTAAAAGTACTGTAAATGATGATACAGTACTAACTAAGTACTGTAAATGATGATACAGTAGTAAAAGTACTGTAAATGATGACAGTAGTAAATAAGTACTGTAAATGATGATAGAGTAGTAAATAAGTACTGTAAATGGTTACACAGTAGTACATAAGTACTGTAAATGATGACACAGTAGTAAATAAGTACTGTAAATGATGATACAGTAGTAAAAGTACTGTAAATGATGATACAGTACTAACTAAGTACTGTAAATGATACAGTAGTAACTAAGTACTGTAAATGATGATACAGTAGTAACTAAGTACTGTAAATGATGATACAGTAGTAAAAGTACTGTAAATGATGATACAGTAGTAAAAGTACTGTAAATGATGATACAGTACTAACTAAGTACTGTAAATGATGATACAGTAGTAAAAGTACTGTAAATGATGACACAGTAGTAAATAAGTACTGTAAATGATGATACAGTAGTAAATAAGTACTGTAAATGGTTACACAGTAGTACATAAGTACTGTAAATGATGACACAGTAGTAAATAAGTACTGTAAATGATGATACAGTAGTAAAAGTACTGTAAATGATGATACAGTACTAACTAAGTACTGTAAATGATACAGTAGTAACTAAGTACTGTAAATGATGATACAGTAGTAACTAAGTACTGTAAATGATGATACAGTAGTAAAAGTACTGTAAATGATGATACAGTAGTAAAAGTACTGTAAATGATGATACAGTACTAACTAAGTACTGTAAATGATGATACAGTAGTAAAAGTACTGTAAATGATGACACAGTAGTAAATAAGTACTGTAAATGATGATACAGTAGTAAATAAGTACTGTAAATGGTTACACAGTAGTAAATAAGTACTGTAAATGATGACACAGTAGTAAATAAGTACTGTAAATGATGATACAGTAGTAAAAGTACTGTAAATGATGATACAGTACTAACTAAGTACTGTAAATGATACAGTAGTAACTAAGTACTGTAAATAATGATACAGTAGTAAAAGTACTGTAAATGATGATACAGTAGTAACTAATTACTGTAAATGATGATACAGTAGTAACTAAGTACTGTAAATGATGACACAGTAGTAAATAAGTACTGTAAATGATGATACAGTAGTAAATAAGTACTGTAAATGGTTACACAGTAGTACATAAGTACTGTAAATGATGACACAGTAGTAAATAAGTACTGTAAATGATGATACAGTAGTAAAAGTACTGTAAATGATGATACAGTACTAAGTACTGTAAATGATACAGTAGTAACTAAGTACTGTAAATGATGATACAGTAGTAACTAAGTACTGTAAATGATGATACAGTAGTAAAAGTACTGTAAATGATGATACAGTAGTAAAAGTACTGTAAATGATGATACAGTACTAACTAAGTACTGTAAATGATGATACAGTAGTAAAAGTACTGTAAATGATGACACAGTAGTAAATAAGTACTGTAAATGATGATACAGTAGTAAATAAGTACTGTAAATGGTTACACAGTAGTACATAAGTACTGTAAATGATGACACAGTAGTAAATAAGTACTGTAAATGATGATACAGTAGTAAAAGTACTGTAAATGATGATACAGTACTAAGTACTGTAAATGATACAGTAGTAACTAAGTACTGTAAATGATGATACAGTAGTAACTAAGTACTGTAAATGATGATACAGTAGTAAAAGTACTGTAAATGATGATACAGTAGTAAAAGTACTGTAAATGATGATACAGTACTAACTAAGTACTGTAAATGATGATACAGTAGTAAAAGTACTGTAAATGATGACACAGTAGTAAATAAGTACTGTAAATGATGATACAGTAGTAAATAAGTACTGTAAATGGTTACACAGTAGTAAATAAGTACTGTAAATGATGACACAGTAGTAAATGAGTACTGTAAATGATGATACAGTAGTAAAAGTACTGTAAATGATGATACAGTACTAACTAAGTACTGTAAATGATACAGTAGTAACTAAGTACTGTAAATAATGATACAGTAGTAAAAGTACTGTAAATGATGATACAGTAGTAACTAATTACTGTAAATGATGATACAGTAGTAACTAAGTACTGTAAATGATGACACAGTAGTAAATAAGTACTGTAAATGATGATACAGTAGTAAAAGTACTGTAAATGATGATACAGTAGTAACTAAGTACTGTAAATGATGACACAGTAGTAAATAAGTACTGTAAATTATGATACAGTAGTAAAAGTACTGTAAATGATGATACAGTAGTAACTAAGTACTGTAAATGATGATACAGTAGTAAATAAGTACTGTAAATGATGATACAGTAGTAAATAAGTACTGTAAATGGTTACACAGTAATAGGATAACTATTGTAAAGTACACTGTAAACGATTTCCTTGTATATTTACAGTAATTTACAGGCAGCACGGTTGCCAGTAACTTGCTGTATTTTGATTTACAATAAACTACTG
>CM042445.1:676165-681165 GCA_023631565.1 Gymnocephalus cernua
ATGCAGTGCTGTTGAGGGATGCACTGTTGAAGGTGAAATAAGCAAATGTCTTCCTATCTTTCTTTGAGGAACATTGTTTTTAAACATTTCAATGATTTCCTCACGTATTTGTTGGCAAACTGGCGATCCTCGGCCCATCTTTGCTCCTAAAGGACTAGACCTTTCTTGGATGCTGCTTTTGTACCAAATCATAATTACAATCACCTGTTGACATCACCGTTTCAAATCACATCATTATTTAACCAATTTACCTGATTACTAGCCCTTAATTGCTCCTGTCCCAACCTTTTTTGGAATGTGTTGCAGGTCTGAATGACAGGAAAGGATGTATATTTACAAATGAAATTAAGTTGACCAGACAAAACATGAAATATTTTGTGTCCACATTGTCTGCAATGAAATACAAGTCAAAGTACATTTAGAAATCACTACTTTCTTTTTTTATTTGTGTTTTTCATACTGTCCCAACTTTTTCTGATTTGGGGTTGTATTTAACAAATTGAACGTTGAACTGAATACAAAGGCATCAATGTGAAAGAAATAATGACATTTTAAAGTGCAGTTTTCTACTGATACTCTTTCAACTAACAGTCTTTCCAGATGTGTTTATCGTTGAAGTTACCATGACGATATATTGTGCAGCCAAAGTTGTAATTGTGTTTTTGAAGTGAATGATGTTGGCTGTGGTTGGGTTCTTGTTGTGGCGTCTTCACTGTAAACTAGCTCCCGATCCACTCGGTCCTCTCCTTTGAGAACAGACAGAAACACTCTTTTATTTCATACCAATGGGAACAACAACCTGAGGCGTGTGACTGACCGTTGACACTGTTTCAGCTATAAACTGGTGTCTGGTTGACTTTTCACTGGCACCTGAATCCTTAATTCCCTGACACATCGACCGACAGCCGACCGGCGGACTGATCAGTCTCCCCGAGTCCAAAAAGTTCCTCAGAACACGCCGAAGAGACGCCGACTTGAGCGTACGTTCTGCGCGTGCGCGAGACGTAATACGAACCTGAAAGTACTTTGAACCCGGGTGTCAGAAAGCTTGGTTGGTTTCCTCCCAGTCAGAGCTGACGGTTCTCCATGTCAAAGCACTCAGGCTACATCTACTCTGCTCCGTTTGGGTTTGAAAACAAATATCTTTTACTACGTTTACACCTGCTATCCACACTACTACGACGTTTCCAAGCCCCTAAAACTGAGACATTTGGAAAACAGTGCTGCCCACGTCTGGGTTTGAAAACTCTGGGGTTGCTTCGTAGTCTGAGCGGACAACGTCAGTCAGTCTTATCGGTTAGGCTCATGTTACACCTTTCCTGGTTTCAGGCTCCCAGACCGTGGTCTGGAAGCAGCAGTATTGATGAAGCCACCATGTCTTGAAAGCTTGATCAGTCCAGCATCATGACTCAGCCAGAGCTCTGTGTGTTGTGTTGTAGCCCAGAACAGCAGCAGAAACCAGACTCTCCTGAACCTGAACCCAGCTGTGTGTCCACCAACAGCCACCGGTCCATGGATCCACCTTGAGTGTTTAAAGGACCGCTTCCTGCAGAGACTCAGTAAGTCAACATAGTCCCAGCTTTAACATTGCATCATGTTCTGTACACGTTCTAACAACGTTGTTGTCGCTTTTCATACGTATCATTCAGGGCCCTGCTGGATCAAGACAAGTCCTTGTGGTTTTCTCAAACCTCCTGTGGATTTTAAATATAGAAAGTGAAATATAATTTATTTTGCAGCATATTTCTTCATCTGTAAACTTTGAGAAACTCAAACTCTTGTTGTAAAATACCCTTCTGCCATTTAGTGGCTCTTATTTTGGCATTCACCATGCACAGTCTATGTAAAAAGTCTTTCTGGGCCATGGAGTGGAGTACCACCGCTATCCACTAAGCCCATGGTGGCTGTTAGACATGGCGCTCCTCCTGGGGGCTTGATTCTGTCCCTAAAAATGTTTTAAATTGAAAATCCAATCGTGGATTTGGAAAACCGGAGCTCTTTAGAAAAAATGAAGTAGAGACCCATGTTGGCTTCCTGATTGGGTGTTATCGGTCCTGCAGTGTCCCTCCCTGATTCGTCACGCCCCTATCACATGACCCTTTATTAGAAGAACATCAGCTTTGACTACCGATGGTTTTCCTGATCTTGCTGCTGTTGCTAGCAGCTGTTGTGCAGTTAAATTCTGCATTTAATAACTCTGCTGCTGCTGCCTACATGTCCTCAACAATACAAATATTATTTGAGTCATTTATGACATTTCCTGTGTCCAGTGTTGTAACCAACCTTACAATGTGTTTCATGTGGATGAGGCCTATGAATCATGTGGTTTTCATTAGAATGAGCCCTTCATATCTACATAGGGACCAGGTCTTTGTTACGAAGTCTGCCATGAGGGAAGACCACCGTAGGTTTTTCTACTCACTTAGAAAAGGGAGGTGTGTGGGGTATTCAGTTGGTCACAGTCTGCAAACTCACCACTAGATCCTACACACAGGACCCACAGAGCCACAGCAGGAGCTCTAACTGGCCAGACTGCACATAAATCCCACCAACACAGCTCCTCTGTCGACCAATCAGAACTCCTGTTGCTGCTCTGAGACATTTGTCTTACAGTTTTACTTCAGTTTGACAGAACTGTCTGATTTTAGCAGGAAACCACGATGATGATCAACAGGAATGATCTGGTCCAGAGTCTGCCAGACACCAGCTCAGGACCACAAGGTCAGTCAATCTTTTTAATATGTATTTTTCAGGCAGAAGGACTGGGGAATGAAGTGTGCTTTTACATCACAGTGACATAATGTATGTAATGGGTTGACTGACTGTGAGGAGTATTTGTTTGTCTTTTAATTTAATTGTAACAGTACATCCTTTTACATTATTACAGGCCAGTATTCATTACCTAGGTACTGTCAGGACACGCCCTCATACTCTGCTCCTGACTGGCTAGTAGTCCTTACCTAGCTACTGTCAGGACACGCCCTCATACTCTGCTTCTGACTGGCTAGTAGTCCTTACCTAGGTACTGTCAGGACACGCCCTCATACTCTGCTTCTGACTGGCTAGTAGTCCTTACCTAGGTACTGTCAGGACACACCCTCATACTCTGCTTCTGACTGGCTAGTAGTCCTTACCTAGGTACTGTCAGGGCACGCCCTCATACTCTGCTTCTGACTGGCTAGTAGTCCTTACCTAGGTACTGTCAGGACACGCCCTCATACTCTGCTTCTGACTGGCTAGTAGTCCTTACCTAGGTACTGTCAGGACACGCCCTCATACTCTGCTTCTGACTGGCTAGTAGTCCTTACCTAGATACTGTCAGGACACGCCCTCATACTCTGCTTCTGACTGGCTAGTAGTCCTTACCTAGGTACTGTCAGGACACGCCCTCATACTCTGCTTCTGACTGGCTAGTAGTCCTTACCTAGGTACTGTCAGGACACGCCCTCATACTCTGCTTCTGACTGGCTAGTAGTCCTTACCTAGGTACTGTCAGGACACGCCCTCATACTCTGCTCCTGACTGGCTAGTAGTCCTTACCTAGGTACTGTCAGGACACGCCCTCATACTCTGCTTCTGACTGGCTAGTAGTCCTTACCTAGGTACTGTCAGGGCACGCCCTCATACTCTGCTTCTGACTGGCTAGTAGTCCTTACCTAGCTACTGTCAGGACACGCCCTCATACTCTGCTTCTGACTGGCTAGTAGTCCTTACCTAGGTACTGTCAGGACACGCCCTCATACTCTGCTTCTGACTGGCTAGTAGTCCTTACCTAGCTACTGTCAGGGCAACATAAGACAACACAACCACAATGAGATTTTAATTCTTAAAAATTTAATTAAGTTGTGATATAGGTCTTATTATATTATTATTATTATTATTATTATTATTATTATATGTTTTCATAAAGGTCTGAAACCAGTCTTTAAAAGTCTTAAATCTGACTCGGTAAAACCTGCAGAAACCCTGTACCAAGCTTTAGTTGTTGTTGATCCATCAGGTCTTCACTAAACCAGCTCTAACTAAAAATCCTATCTGAACCCGTGTAGCAGTTGATGAGTTGATGAGTTGATGAGTTGTGGTTCCTGATTATTTTCTCTATTCTCAACCAGCTGAAACTCAGAGGGGAGCAGGAAGCTCAGCAGTCTCCGCCCAGGATGGAAGTGCCATCTGCTCACCTCAGTTCACACATGCTCAAGTGGGAGGGAATATAACGATTCATGTCGGCAACACGTATGGTAAATGTTTCCACTGAATTCATAAATTAAATAAAGCCTTATTTATGTTACTATTTACATGCTATATTGTATGTAACGAAATGCCTTCAATTAGCATTTGTCAAGAGCTGTTACATGTTTGTGTTTCAGTCACGTCTCCTGACAGGACAGATGAGACGACAGCTGTTTCTCCCAAAACTGAAGGTGTGTGTGTGTGTGTGTGTGTGTGTGTGTGTGTGTGTGTGTGTGTGTGTGTGTGTGTGTGTGTGTGTGTGTGTGTGTTTGTGTGTGTGTGTGTGTGTGTGTGTGTGTGTGTGTGTGTGTGTGTGTGTGTGTAAGAATGTTGTCTTAAATTATTATATTTTCTAAAGCCACTGTACGTCACAAAGGGCCTTTCTATTAGATGCCAATACATATTGGTTGAAATTGGGAACAACAAAGCCACGAGGAGTAGGAGGCTCAGTGTTAGTTAACTAAGGATCAGCCTCACAGCTTCAAGCTTCACAGCTTCCTCAACTTGAACCCAACTTCACTTCTACATGTGTCGGGGACAAGCACTTGAAACCTAATAGGCTTTCTCCAACAGACTTTACATCTGTAGCGTACAAAGTGGAGCTGACAGGTTAAATACAATGTTATTCATAGTATTTAATCATTACAAGAGTTATCTCAAGATACTTTACAGATCATTTACAAAGACCCAAACGTTTCCCATAAGAAAGCATTTCAGTGCAACAGTGTTGAGGAAAAACGTCCTGTCAGCCAGAAACCTGGGACAGACCA
>CM042445.1:686165-693665 GCA_023631565.1 Gymnocephalus cernua
ATCATCAGAAAAACAAATAAATAAAAAATAAAAAGCCTCTGATGATGCAAAATGACGATTTTTGCATCAGAGGTTTTTTTCCAGACACACAATACAGCTATCTCTCATATCAGGGGGACATGAGGGAGG
The DNA here is from genome assembly GCA_023631565.1 of Gymnocephalus cernua. Taxonomy (NCBI): domain Eukaryota; kingdom Metazoa; phylum Chordata; class Actinopteri; order Perciformes; family Percidae; genus Gymnocephalus; species Gymnocephalus cernua. The sequence continues at coordinate 686,295 of CM042445.1, forward strand.
GAAATACTACTCATTCGAAAAGACTACCGGTTTTCTACTGATACAAAGCTTAATGCTAATCGGTGAAGTATCCCTTTAACTCTTTACAGTCACTGAATTGTCTGGGTTAATGAACAGACATTACAACATTAATGCAACAGACATAATGTGATCAAATCTAACCTATGTCCTCAGATATGATATTTCCTTCAACAATGCACCTGAACGGTTTATGATGTTGTAACCCTTTACAATCAAAACTCACGTATTCTGTGTTTTCATGTGTGTTTAAAGAGATATGATGCTATATGCATTATTTGGTTATGGCGGAAAGAAAATGGAAGCCATGGCCACCTCGAGGAGTCGTTGCAATGGCTCCATTTCAAAACATGTTCAGGGCCCAAATCTGAACGAGTGTCCCACATGCCTGGCTTTTATAAAAGAGTGAACATATCAACTGGGCTATACTGCTTACATCTGTAAACAAACAGCCTCATACCCTATATATTTTTTTATATTTGTGTTCAACACAGATGGGATGGTTCCAGAACCAAAGCCAGCACAGCACATCTCAAAATACCAAAAAAAGATTCAGCCAAACTTCAAATACAGTTACAAGGAACTACGAGAAGGGTTGACAGAGGAGAAACAACCTATGGATGAGATTTACACACATCTGACTGTCACACCTGGGGGTGACGTACACATCAACACACAGCATGAGGTCAGGCAGATTGAGACAGTGAAGCCAGCAGATATAGAGACAACAATCAAACCTTGTGACATGTTCAAACACCCCTCTGGAAAAGACAGATCCATAAGAACAGTGCTGACCAAGGGAATCGCAGGAATTGGAAAAACATTTCTTGTGCACAAGTTTGTCTTTGACTGGGCTGAAGGAAGAACCAATCAAGATGTGCATCTCGTTTTCCCCTTCACCTTCCGCGAACTGAATTCATGGAAGGGAGAGAAGGTATGTTTGGCAAAGCTCATTCATGAATGTATCACGGAGACCAGAGACATCAAGGAAGAAGCTCTTAATCACATCTTTACAGAGCTGCAGTCAAAAGGAAACCCTAACTTTGACGAGAGCGAATTCAAACTTCTGTTTGTTTTGGACGGACTTGATGAGAGCCGCCTTGATCTGGACTGTTCTACCAATAAAAGCAAGACAGTTGAAATTGATGTGACAAAGCCGACCTCAGTGGACAAGCTGCTGACGAACCTCATCAAGAAGAAACTCTTTCCCTCTGCTCGTCTCTGGATAACCACAAGACCTGCAGCAGCCAATCAGATCCATTCTGACTTTGTAGACATCACAACAGAGGTCAGAGGGTTCACCGACCTACAGAAGGAGGAGTACTTTAGAAAGAGAATCTCAGATCAGGAACAGGCCGACAGAATCATCTCCCACATCAAGGAATCACGAAGCCTCCACATCATGTGCCACATCCCAGTCTTCTGCTGGATCACTGCTACCGTTCTGGATAAAGTGATGAAAACCAGAGAGGGAGGGGAGCTGCCCAAGACCCTGACTAAGATGTACGCAGAATTCCTGCTGTTTCAGATTCATCAGACAAAGGAGAAGTATGACCCAGAAAAGTGCATTCAGTACATTGAGTCATTAGCAAAACTGGCTTACCATCAGTTGGAAAAGGGCAACCTGATCTTCTATGAAAAAGATCTAGAAGAGAGTGGCATTGACGTCAGTGGAGCATCGGTGTGCTCAGGAGTGTTCACAGAGATCTTCAAAAAGGAAGGTCGGGGAACGAATGACAAAAATAAAATGTTTAGCTTCGTCCATCTGAGTGTTCAAGAGTTTCTGGCTGCTCTTCATGTACAGAGGGAAGTAATTAAAAGAAAGAAGAACGTGATGTTTAAGCAAAGTTTGCGTGAAAAAGGGCGAATGGTTTTCAGCAGAAAATCTATGATGTCTAAGGTCCACAGGTTTGCTATTGACAAGGCATTACAGAGTCCAAACGGCCACCTGGACTTGTTCCTTCGCTTCCTTCTGGGTCTTTCACTGGGGACCAATCAGGTTCTCCTCCAAGACCTGCCTACTGAGACAGGAAGTAGCTCACAGAACAATCAGGAAACAGTTGAGTATATCAAGAAGAAGATCAGTAAGAATCTGTCTGCAGAGAGAAGCATCAACCTGTTCCACTGTCTGAATGAACTGAATGATCGTTCTCTAGTGGAGCAGATCCAACAGTCCCTGAGTTCAGGAAGTCTCTCCACAGATAAACTTTCTCCTGCTCAGTGGTCAGCTCTGGCATTCATCTTACTGTCATCAGAAGAAGATCTGGACGTGTTTGACCTGAAGAAATACTCTGCTTCAGAGGAGGCTCTTCTGAGGCTGCTGCCAGTAGTCAAAGCCTCCAAAAAAGCTCTGTAAGTGCACTGATTACTGAAGATACTAACTGTATCAGATGTCTAGGGTTGAATATTTTAGTCAACCAATAGTCAAGATTTAGTCAAGAAATTGATTAGTTGATCAACTGAAAAACCTGCAAATTGGGTCTTCTGTTTCATTGTACCTCCACAGATTAGTGCAGCCAAAAGAAGAATAAAAGGATCTGCAACTTTGTAGTTCATTTGATGCTGGAATTAATTAGTGTGAATAACTGGGATCCAACAGATGTGACAATATTTTTTTTTAATTTCCTTTAGTAGTTTTCTGACTCCAGTAATATACAAAATACAAGACATGTGTTTGAACCATTAACTCAGTCTGGACAGCCATAGAAATGTGATGTGTTTTAGACGTGTAAGTAATTTCAAATACAGGTCAGAAGTGAAGTGCTTTCTACTGCACTGAAGAGTCCACACTGTAAACTGGAGACTCTCAGGTCAGGAATAATAAAGCTATGAAGGGTGATCCCTTATATTACATTTTATTAAGCTGATGCTTTTATCCAAAACTAAAATTACAGTGACTGTCAAGTGCAGTCAACCATGTAGGTAAACCTAAAAGAGGAGCAAGAATCACATAGTACATTAGCTTCAAATAAGCTAAAATACAACATGTAAGTGCAATTTATTTTATAAAACCATCATCTTCTAACATGCAGTTGGAAGAGATGTGTTTTTAGCCTGTGGTGGAGGATGTGTGGACTTTCTGCTGTCCTGATAGGTAATGAGGAGCTCTTTCCACCATTTGGGAGGCAGTACAGCAAAAAGCCTGATTTGGTTGAGTGACTATAGGTGTCCCTCACTGTGAGGAAGCAGCACGCATATTGGCCATTGACAAGAGCCTGAACCAGAACGGGGGGTCAGAAAAGGCCGTATCCTTATGAGGTTATGCAACATGACCGGGTTGCCTTAGCAATGATGGCAGGGAGGGAGAGTTTGCCGTTGAGTGTCACACCCAGGTTCCTAGCAGTGCTGGTGGGAACTAACACAGAGTTGTCAATTGTTATAGTCAGGTCTTGGGTCGGAGAGCCCTTCCCTGGAAGGAAAAGGAGCTCAGTCTAGTCAAGGTTGAGTTTTAAGTGGTGTGTGGACATTCAATGAGAGATGTCAGTCAGACAGGCAGAGACAATTGCTGGTACTTTTGTTTCAGACTGGGGAAAAGAGAGAATTATTATGGTGTCATCTGTATAGTTCCGGTAGAAAAAAAACATGTCAGTGAAAAACAGGCCCATAGTTGGTGTACAGAGAGAAGAGGAGGGGGCCCAGGACAGAACTTTGAAGGATCCCATTGTGAGTAGACAAGGTTCTGATTCTTTCAAAGTTACCAGGTAGGAGCGGTCTTTGAGGTAAGCTGTGAGCAGAGTGTGCAGAAACTGAGACACTGATCCTGAAGGGTGAAAATGAGGTTCTGGTTGTTCACTGTTTCATATGCAGCAAAAATGTCCAGACGGACAGCATCAAAGTGGAGAGAAGCTGATCTAGCAGTTTCAAGCTGCTCAGTGACAGGAATGAGGGCAGTTTTAGTTGAGTGGCCTTCCTTGAAATAAAAATTGTTGGGATCAAGAAGGTTGTTCTGGTAAAGATAAGAAGAGAGTTGGATGAAGCAAATTTGAGTGTTTTGGAGAAAATGTAAGAAAGACAAGTCTGTTGTTGTTAACTTCAGACAGGTTAAATGGCATTAAGTGGCTTTCAGTTTTGGAGAGGTCACTCTCTCTTCTTTGAGAGAGCCCAGGAAACAGCCAGTTGACTATGTGCTGATAATAAGATGAGTGAGAAAAGGTTGATCCAAATCTTTCACAAGGTGTTGTCATTTTCCTTTTTTTGGTAGTTACCTAAATATAAGTGTAAGTCATATAATATACAAATAAACATGTTTGCACTTATGTTCTGTTCATATGTTTAGGTTGAGTGGCTGTAACCTGTCAGTGAGAAGTTGTGAACCTCTGTCCTCAGTTCTCAGCTCACAGTCCTCTAGTCTGAGAGAGCTGGACCTAAATAACAACGACCTGAAGGATACAGGAGGGAAACTGCTTTCTGCTGGAGTGAATAGTCCACACTGTAAACTGGAGACTCTCAGGTCAGGAATAATAAACCTGTAAAGGGTGAACCACATTTGTCACAAATTGTTTTAATTTTTCTTCAGTTAACCACTTTGTTTTATGATAATAGTAATGCCTACCTAAACATAAGTGTAATCAATATAAAATACAGATATATGTTTTACATAGGTTCTGTACATATTTTTAGGCTTAGTGGCTGTAATCTGTCAGAGGGAAGCTGTGGAGCTCTGTCCTCAGTTCTCAGCTCAGAGTCCTCTAGTCTGAGAGAGCTTGACTTGAGTAACAACAACCTGCAGGATTCAGGAGGGAAGCTGCTTTCTGCTGGAGTGAATAGTCCACACTGTAAACTGGAGACTCTCAGGTCAGGAATGATAAACCTGTAAAGGGTGAACCAGATCAGTCAAAAAGTGTTTTCATTTTTCTTCAGTTAATCATTTTATTTCATGATAATAGCAATGCCTACCTTAACATCAGTGTAATCAATATAAAATGCAGATATATGTGTTTTACATAGGTTCTGTACATATTTTTAGGCTGAGTGGCTGTAACCTGTCAGAACGAAGCTGTGAAGCTCTGTCCTCAGTTCTCAGCTCAGAGTCCTCTAGTCTGAGAGAGCTGGACCTGAGTAACAACAACCTGCAGGATTCAGGAGGGAAGCTGCTTTCTGCTGGAGTGAAGAGTCCACACTGTAAACTGGAGACTCTCAGGTCAGGAATGATAAACCTGTAAAGGGTGAACCAGATCAGTCAAAACGTGTTTTAATTTTTCTTCAGTTAACCATTTTATTTCATGATAATAGCAATGCCTACCTAAACATAAGTGTAATCAATATAAAATACAGATATGTGTTTTACATAGGTTCTGTACATAATTTTAGGCTGAGTGGCTGTAACCTGTCAGAGGGAAGCTGTGAAGCTCTGTCCTCAGTTCTCAGCTCAGATTCCTCTAGTCTGAGAGAGCTTGACCTGAGTAACAACAATCTGCAGGATTCAGGAGGGAAGCTGCTTTCTGCTGGAGTGAAGAGTCCACACTGTAAACTGGAGACTCTCAGGTCAGGAATGATAAACCTGTAAAGGGTGAACCAGATCAGTCAAAACGTGTTTTCATTTTTCTTCAGTTAACCATTTTATTTCATGATAATAGCAATGCCTACCTAAACATAAGTGTAATCAATATAAAATACAGATATATGTGTTTTACATAGGTTCTGTACATATTTTTAGGCTGAGTGGCTGTAACCTGTCAGAGGGAAGCTGTGAAGCTCTGTCCTCAGTTCTCAGCTCAGAGTCCTCTAGTCTGAGAGAGCTGGACCTGAGTAAAAACAACCTGCAGGATTCAGGAGGGAAGCTGCTTTCTGCTGGAGTGAAGAGTCCACACTGTAAATTGGAGACTCTGAGGTCAGGAATGATAAACCTGTAAAGGGTGAACCAGATCAGTCAAAACGTGTTTTCATTTTTCTTCAGTTAACCCTTTTATTTCATGATAATAGCAATGTCCATCTAAACATAAGTGTAATCAATATAAAATACAGATATGTGTTTTACATAGTTTCTGTACATATTTTTAGGCTGAGTGGCTGTAATCTGTCAGAGGGAAGCTGTGAAGCTCTGTCCTCAGTTCTCAGCTCAGAGTCCTCTAGTCTGAGAGAGCTGGACCTGAGTAACAACAACCTCACAGATAGAGAAGTGATGCTGCTTTCTACTGGAGTGAAGAGTCCACGCTGTACACTGGACACTCTCAGGTCAGGAAAAATAAACCTGTAAAGGGTGAGCTAGATCCCTCAGACAGTGTTTTCATTTTTCTTCAGTCAGGTAACCATTTTTCTTTGATAATAGTAATGCATACCTAAATATAAGTGTAAGTGGGGTGACAGTAGCTCACTCAGTAGGGAGTTGGCTCGGGAACTGGAGGGTTGCTGGTTCATGTCCACATGTTGACCAAAATATTGTGGTGGACTGGTAGATGGAGAAGTGCCAGTTCACCTCCTGGGCACTCTTGAGCAAGGCACTGAACTGCTTGGGGTGCCTTTCATGGGCAGCCCACTCACTCCAACATCTCTCTATTAGGCATGTATAGGTACTGAGCATGTCTGTGTAATTCAGGCCTGTGTGTAATGTGTAATAACAACAGAGAAAACATTGTAATTGTGGGATTAATAAAATCACGATGTATTATTATTATTATTATTATTATTATTATTATTATTATTATTATTATTATTAAGTAATATCAAATAGAGATAGCAATGTTTTGCATATGTTTGGTACATATTTTTAGGCTGAGTGGCTGTGATCTGTCAGAGGGAAGCTGTGAAGCTCTGTCCTCAGTTCTCAGCTCAGAGTCCTCTAGTCTGAGAGAGCTGGACCTGAGTAACAACGACCTGAAGGATTCAGGAGTGAAGCTGCTCTCTGTTGGACTAAAGAGTCAACACTGTAAACTGGAGACTCTCAGGTCAGGATTCAGCTTCTGTTACACAAATAACCATTTTTATATACAAGTTAATGTCTAAAAAAGATAACCGACATCTTTCAGCCAATTGTGTTTTCACAGCCAACAACTTCCATGTTTTTATTCAGTCTCCGTACTCTCATCAGAACCTTCTTCAGCAGCAGCATGCAGCCGTTTCCATCCAACAAGCTGTGATAAACCCACTGCCACTACCTGCGCATTAGCCAACAGCAGACAGACACAGTTAGACACTGCCGACTCACTTGAGTCAAAAATAATACATCAATGCAGATTTAAGACAAATTACTTTGTGTCAAATTCTGGTGGAATTTGACTGTTTAGCAACAATGTATTTGCAAAAAGTTGACTGAGGCAATTTAACATTTAGCTAAAATTACAAAATGTACATGATGAAAATGAATTAATTATTATAATTGTAAATTCAAGTCATTTTCTGTGTGTGTGTGTTTGT
>CM042445.1:698665-702716 GCA_023631565.1 Gymnocephalus cernua
AGAGCATCCCTGACAGAGAGCACCCCTGCCGTACCCCTCTCTGCACATTAAAAGGTGCAGCCAAACCACCATTAACCTTTAATATACTCGCAATGTCACGGTACAGTACCTGCATCTTAGCTATGAACCCTGGGCTGAAGCCGAAAGCATGGAGCGTGTGCCACAAATACTGGTGTTCAACCCGGTCAAAAGCCTTTTCCTGGTCTATGGAAATAAGGCCAGTATCCATGCCCACTGAGCCAGAGACGTCCAAAACATGCCGAATTAGAGTGATATTATCACTCATTAACCTGCCGGGCACACAGTAAGTCTGGTCGATGTGAACCACTTCACCCAGTACCTCCCGCAGCCGAGAAGCGAGAGCTTTGGACAAGATCTTATAATCCCCACACAGCAGAGAAGCAGGTCTCCAGTTCTTCAACTCCTGCAGGTCTCCTTTCTTCGGCAGCAGGGTAATGACGGCCCTTCTGCAGCTCAGTGGCAGACGTCCTCTGCTCAAGCTGTCTTGAAAGACCTCCAGCAGATCTTCACCAATTACTGGCCAAAAGGTCTTATAGAAGTCCACAGGCAGCCCGTCGATGCCTGGCGCCTTACCGTTCCCCAGGCTCATCAGAGCAGCATACAGCTCATTCAGGGACAGGTGGTCTTCCAGCACCGTGTTGGTAGCAGCACCCACCTGAGGAAGCCCATCGTAGAAGGATGCAGCTGACTCGGCATCCTCCACGTACTCCTCTCTGAACAGGTCTTTGTAGAAGGAGGTGGCAAATCTCCTGATCTCAGGGGTTCCCGTGATTGTGTCTCCTTCTTCCGAGCGTAGAGAATGAATGATCTTTCTCTGGCCATTCTTCCGCTCCAGACCAAAGAAGAACTGCGAGGGAGCGTCCATCTGGGAAGCGTTCATGAAGCGTGAGCGGACCAGAGCTCCCTGTGCTGTAATGCTGGTAATGTGCTTGGTGACATTGCGAGTATATTGCTGACATAAGAGTTTCACCTGAACCTTTCCAACATCCCACCACTGCTGCAGCGATGGGAAACTGGACTTGAGACTCTGGTGTGTACCCCACACACACTTAAAAACCTCTTTAAAAGAATTATCATTTAAAAGTCCAGTATTAAAGTGCCAATATGCGCTGTGCAGTTTTACATTCTGAATATAAACGGAGCACTGGACAAGACAATGGTCTGTAAAACCAACAGGAGAAATCACACACGTTTTAAACACACTAAAATGGTGCTTAAAACAATAGAAGCGATCCAGCCTGGCCAAAGACAAGATGTTATCTGTGGATGACTCCAGGTGTACTGCCTGTCTGATGTTAAATCCTCTCCACACATCCTTCAGCTCCCAGCTCTCCATCAGACGCCTGAGTCTGGCCCAGGAAGCAGGATGAGGCTCCAGGTGATTACGGTCCACACTGGGATTCTCTGTGCAGTTAAAATCACCTCCCAAAAACACAAAGTCATCAGTACAATCCTGAATGACATCAGACAAAAGATCTAAAAATATCATTCGTTCAACGGCCAAAACTGGAGCGTACACGTTTATAAAAATAAGTTGAACATTTTCAAGTTGAACCTTGATTTTTATAATGTGCCCACACATGATCTCCTCCACACTGAAGGAGCCGGGACGGAAACCCTTAGAGAAGAGCACCCCGACCCCCCCACTGTTAGAGGCCTTATGGCTGAGAATAACCTCCCCAGGCCACTGCTTCCTCCACTCACTCTCATTCTCCACATCACTGTGAGTCTCCTGCACAAAGACAACATCTAGATGTTTTACCTCCATCAGTTTGAACAGAGAAGCTCTTTTTACATCACTTCTTGCTCCATTAATATTTAGGGATCCAATTTTTAAATCCGCCATAAAAAATAAAAGAGCAAAAACAAAAACACACATGACACTTATGTGTAGAAAGACATTACATACAGTCATCATCATCATCAATGAGTTGAGCTCTGACTTTAGTGATCAGTTTCCTGAGGCGGTAAACCTCTTGGATAGTGAACCCTTCAGTATCCTTCCTCAGCCCCAGACCTGATGAACCCTCTCAGGTCTGGGAACAACTGCTCTGTCTTCACCGCCTTCAGCCCCTTAGTGTCCTGCAGGAACTTCTTGATCTTATCCAGAGGATAAAGAGTTAACTTCTCTACCTGGGAAGCTGTCCACTCACAATCCTCATCATCATCATCATCATCATCATCATCGTCATCATCATCATCATCATCACACAGATCCTCTAGCAGCTTCTTAGCTTTAGCATCATTCTGCTCTTTGTTAGAGCTGCTTCTTCTCTTGCTGGATCTTGTAGTTCCATCCATCTCTTCAGACAGAGTTTCAGCCAGAGCATCACCAACCTCATTAATATCACTCTGACTGCAGCTGGCTGTATCTGTCTCGCCTTGTTCTTTCCTTGTCTGTGTGTTATTTTCTGCTTTCTCCTTAGACTGGCCATTTCCTACACTAACAGTTTTATTTCCACCCTCATGTTGTGGGCCTACAACATTATTCTCCTTTTCCTGTGTGTCTTCAGTTACCTGTGCATTTTCTGCACACTGTTGCGCCCCTGCCCCGTCTGAATCAGCCGCAGGTGGCGCAACATCTGATTCTGAGCCCCCGGGAACCCCCCGGCACCTCTGGACAGGGCTGGACTGGGACAAAAAATCGGCCCGGGCATTTTTGGCCCAGGCGGCCCACACCCACATTCCCTGCAGACAGTCCTCTTAAAATATGCGTCCATTCTATGATATGAGTTGCCTAGTGTTCTGCGTTCATGTGATGGTTTTGGATCCTTCAAGAGGTCTCAAGACTTATCTGTTGATCTTACACTTAAATAATTAATTCATTCTTAGAGTTATGATTTGTATATTTATGGTATTTTTTATTATTATTATTGATATTTGATATTGTATTGCCATTATTGTTATTATTACTATTTTGCTTAATATTGGCTTAGCAACTTTTAAAAACTGTTTACTGTTAATTTTAACCATTGTAAGATTCATATTTTGTCGCTTTGGACAAAAGTGTCTGCTAACTACAATAACCATAAGATATAATTCATTTAGCTTAAATCTCCGGGCAATGTAGAGAGACAGCTGTACACATAGTATACATGAGCCTAGTAGAACAGGCTGTACACATAGTATACATGAGCCTAGTAGAACAGGCTGTATATATAGCATACATGAGCCTAATAGAACAGGCTGTACATAGTATACATGAGCCTAGTAGAACAGGCTGTACATAGCATACATGAGCCTAGTAGAACAGGCTGTACACATAGTATACATGAGCTTAGTAGAACAGGCTGTATATATAGTATACATGAGCCTAGTAGAACAGACTGTATATATAGCATACATGAGCCTAATAGAACAGGCTGTACATAGTATACATGAGCCTAGTAGAACAGGCTGTACATAGCATACATGAGCCTAGTAGAACAGGCTGTACACATAGTATACATGAGCCTAGTAGAACAGGCTGTACATAGTATACATGAGCCTAGTAGAACAGGTTGTATACATAGTATACATGAGCCTAGTAGAACACGTTGTATACACAGTATACATGAGCCTAGTAGAACAGGCTGTACATAGTATACATGAGCCTAGTAGAACAGTAGAACAGGCTGTATACATAGTATACATGAGCCTAGTAGAACAGGATGTATACATAGTATACATGAGCCTAGTAGAACAGGCTGTATAGATCACAGACTTCAGCTACCCAACAGGCCAACCCTTAAACAGTTAGGTTACCTGACAGCCACTAACTGTAATGTTACTGCCAAACTGCTTGTTGTCATTATGACGTGAGGCGCGTGCACGCACACACACACACACACACACACACACACACACACACACACACACACACACACACACACACACACACACACACACACACAACCTGTTAATTCACGTACTTCTTACCGTCGTCAACTAGGCCTACTCTCTCTTCCATCTGTTCCTCCCTCTCTCTCCCTCTCTCCCTGTCATGGTCGCTCTCCTCCTCGGCCTCTTCCCTGTCATCATGATGTTGTTT
>CM042445.1:707916-725416 GCA_023631565.1 Gymnocephalus cernua
TATTTCTATGATTATTGACTTCACGTACATTAGTTTACTTTGTGATTAGGATCAGAAAAGGTTCTTTATGTGTGTGTTTGTTTTTCTCTGAATGTATCTGACTTTTATTTTGAAGAGCCGCTGAGCAAGGGTTTCAAAATAAAAGCTGATACTTGGGGAATGAAAGTATTTGTAGTATTTGTGTGTGTACTTACAGGTCGACACAAGACTTGGCTCGGACGCTGCCCTCGGCCTCCAGCACGCGGTAGAGAGACGGAGACGTGCACATCACTACACACACACACACACACACCCACACACACACACACACACACACACACACACACACACACACACACACACACAGTGTAAATGTTATAGAAAAAAAAGTTGGAATATTTTCAGAAAAAGACACAGACAGGCAGGCAGGCAGACAGAGAGAGAGAGAGAGAGAGAGAGAGAGAGAGAGAGAGAGAGAGAGAGAGGAGAGAGAGAGAGAGAGAGACAGACAGACAGGTACTGACTCTTGTAGTCCAGTGTGAAGCTGTACGGGTTGTAGAGCGTGAGAACTCTGCGGTGGCAGCGTCTCTGTTCGGAGAAGAACAGAAGCTCCGAGGGGAACAGGAAGACAGGCAGCGTCGCCGCGGTAACGCTGCCTGTCTCCCCGCCACCTGTCGCCCCGCCACCCGTCGCCCCGCCACCCGTTGCCGTGGTAACACCGCCTCGCCCCTGGCTCCGCCCCCCCCTGTCCCTGTCCAGGTCCGTCATGGCTGTCCTTCCGCCTCATTGGTCCGTTCGGCACACAGCCATGATCCGAGCGTTGTCATTGGACGCCTGGGCACTGTGGCGTCACAGCATGGCCCCGCCCCCACTGCAGAAAGGAAAATATTATCAGTATAGTAATCACTTAAAAAATACTTCTTTTCCCACCAGACTCCATGTAAATAATCACTACTTTTAGCGTGTATAGAGCCAGACTCCATGTAAATAATCACTACTTTTAGTGTGTATAGAGCCAGACTCCATGTAAATAATCAGGACTTTAAGCGTGTATAGAGCCAGACTCCATGTAAATAATCACTACTTTTAGCGTGTATAGAGCCAGACTCCATGTAAATAATCAGGACTTTTAGCGTGTATAGAGCCAGACTCCATGTAAATAATCACTACTTTTAGCGTGTATAGAGCCAGACTCCATGTAAATAATCAGGACTTTTAGCGTGTATAGAGCCAGACTCCATGTAAATAATCACTACTTTTAGCGTGTATAGAGCCAGACTCCATGTAAATAATCACTACTTTTAGCGTGTATAGAGCCAGACTCCATGTAAATAATCACTACTTTTAGTGTGTATAGAGCCAGACTCCATGTAAATAATCACTACTTTTAGCGTGTATAGAGCCAGACTCCATGTAAATAATCACTACTTTTAGTGTGTATAGAGCCAGACTCCATGTAAATAATCACTACTTTTAGTGTGTATAGAGCCAGACTCCATGTAAATAATCACTACTTTTAGCGTGTATAGAGCCAGACTCCATGTAAATAATCACTACTTTTAGCGTGTATAGAGCCAGACTCCATGTAAATAATCAGGACTTTTAGCGTGTATAGAGCCAGACTCCATGTAAATAATCAGGACTTTTAGCGTGTATAGAGCCAGACTCCATGTAAATAATCACAACTTTTAGCGTGTATAGAGCCAGACTCCATGTAAATAATCAGGACTTTTTTACTTCAAATATTCCGACTTTTTAATATTATTATCATTAATAATAAAACAATAACACAGTTTTCTCTGCTGTATATGCACCAGCATTAATCAGCAGTATGACGTTTTATTAGTGTTTAACGGAACTAACCCGGAAATAGAGCTAACTTGTTTTGTAGCTAAAGCTAGCTGCTCCGTCTCACCGACCCGGCAAATAACCGGGATAAATACCGCGAAAATAAGGAAGCAGGAATCACCGTTAGCTGCTGGAAACGTCCACAGACCCGGGAAGTGTCCGCAGAAGCAGTCAGACTGAACTTTATTCAGATATATTCAGCAGAACCTCAGGTTCGAGTCTCTACTCACCCTCCGCTCACTCCAAGCTGTTGCTTTCCACAGGCCCCGCCCCTTCTGGAGCCTTCAACCAATAGGCGTGAAGGGTGCGGCAGAGCGCGGCGTTCTATTGGATGACGGTCAAATTCTGTGTTTATGTTGGAGTGACTAGTGCCAATTTTAATAAATGTATAAATAATGTTAAATAGATTTAAGTATATAATTAAATTAATGTATTAATAAATAAAATTAAATAAATTAAATAATATATGTTAATCGTTAGTGTTCATCCAGAATCATTGTCTAGAATGTATAATTAGAATTTAAATAGTTGTATATTTTTATTTTATTATTTATTTTATTTAGATTAATGTATTAATAAATACATTAATTAAATAATATATTTAAACCATTTGAGTAACATATGGTTATAATTTCAATATTTATAATTATATAGTAATATACATTTGATTATCCTGTATTTTAAGTTCTTTTTTGTTGATTTTGATGAGTAACTAAGCCATTTGACAGAACAGTTAATTAATATATTTAACAAAATAATTTTTTTATGAATTTTATGAATTAGTTTGTTTTTATTTTAAACATTTTACAAATAATTAATTTTATTATTCTTATTGTTTTATAAATAATTGTGCTGCTTTCAGGTGCTGTTGGAAAATAAACCCACGACTAACCTTAAACTTAAATAAAGATTTTCACAACACTGACGAGATATTAAGAGTTCTTCTCTGTGTTGTTATTTGTCAAATAAATAGCTTCAAAAAAAGTATGAAAAAAATGTATTCTAAAATAAAAAGGAAAAAACGAAAGTGTCTGTTTCGACAATTAAATATAAACGTATCAGTTTCTAATGTTTTAATCATTCTATATTAATACTGATTTTGAAATGTATTTGTTGTTTTTCTAAATGCGTAACAAGTGGCATTTAAAATGTTTTTTTTCCTCATATCCAATCGGACCCTGAAGGCACCATTCCCAAATAAATAACCCCAGAACTACATATCTATCAGGACAACTAACGTCAGCATCAGTTACCAATATTTTAAGTAAATATTCATTTTAAATATCGATTTAAATATTGATCCCGTTGTTTTCTAAATGCGTAACAAGTGACGAGGTCATCAGATTACCACGCTGTCAATGGGACCCTGAATGCGGCCTCGCTCTCTGATTGGTCCGCCGGTCCTCGCGGCTCCGGACCGACGCGCCCCCCGAGCTCCAGAGAGTCACCTTGCCCGGCTGCTGCTGCTGCTGCTGACCCGATTACAGAGAGAGCAGGTGGACCGTCCAGCTCGGAGGCAGACAGACAGGCAGGCGGTGGGAATCTAACTGGCGACTCTGCGACCGGCGACAGCATGGCGGAGACTAAACCCAAAACCTCTCCGAAGGCCATCAAGTTCCTGTTCGGAGGACTGGCCGGGTAGGTTCTGCTGTTAGCTCCCATGCTAGCGGCTAACGGACTAATGACAGTTAGCGGTTAGCTCCCATGCTAGCGGCTAACGGACTAATGACAGTTAGTGGTTAGCTCACATGCTAACGACTAACGGGGTAATGACAGTTAGCGGTTAGCTTCCATGCTAACGGCTAACGGACTAATGACAGTTAGTGGTTAGCTCACATGCTAACGACTAACGGACTAATGACAGTTAGTGGTTAGCTCACATGCTAACGACTAACGGGGTAATGACAGTTAGCGGTTAGCTTCCATGCTAACGGCTAACGGACTAATGACAGTTAGTGGTTAGCTCACATGCTAACGGCTAATGACAGTTAGCGGTTAGCTCCCATGCTAACGGCTAACGGACTAATAACAGTTAGCTGTTAGCAGTTAGCAGTTAGCAGTGATTTGTAGCCAGCAGGGCCATGTCGTGTCAAAGTCCCCCCACTTGATCCGCGTCTCGAGACCTTTAAGGTTTAACACCTGTGACGTTGAAACGGGGCCGGACCGGACCGGACCGGGTTAAAAGCGAGCTGCTATCCGCGCTAACAGCTAGCTAGCGTTACTGGAACTTTGGTTCTGTTCACTAACAGGATAACAAGGCGTTAATATTTCAAGTATAAAAAGTGGAAATATTTTAAATAATTAAACAGTAACATTCCAAGTAAAAAAGTTGAAATATTGTAAATTATAAATTCGTGATATTTAAAGTAAAAAAGTGGGAACAAATGTACATAATGAATTCGTGAAATTTGAAGTAAAAAAAGTCGAAAAAGTTAAATTAAAAAGTCGTAATAATTTAACAAGAAAGTTGTAATATTTTAAATGATTAAAGTCATAATGTTTTAAATAATGAAGTCGTAATATTTCAACAAAAAAAGTCATTTTAGTTTAAGAAAAAGAAGTTGTAAAATGTAAGGAAAGATAAATGTTAATATCAACATGTTTCTCTTACGATGCTGTTTAATTATGTCTTGTGAGTTGTTGGGTTTTATAATATGTGTTACTCAGATTTGCGGCTTAATAAAAAAAATAATAAAAAAAGTATTTTAAAAAAGTTTGAAAAACACGTCAAATGCATCAAAAGAATCATTGAAGAAAAAATTGTTAAAAAAAAAAAAGTCTAAAAAAATAAAAAGCGTGAAAATATCCTGTAAAACAAACGTCCAAAGTGTCGAATAAACGCAGAAAAAAGACGTTTCAAAATGTAAAAAAAAAAAGTTAAAAGCGTAAAATAACACCTAGACATCGTAAGAGACCCTCGAAAAAACATTTAATGTGAATCAAAAACGCAGAAACAAATGTAAAAATCGTTGAAAAAAAGTTTAAAAAAAGTTTCATAAACATGTCAATAGCAACAACAAAAAACCTTGATTAAAACAACAAAAAGCTTGAAAAAAAATGCCCTAAAACAGTCAAAAAGCGTAAAACTAAATCTAAAAAACTGGTAAAATAACACGTCAATAGCATCAAAAAATTGAAGAAAACAATTAAAAACGGTAAAAGAAATTAAAAAAAAAATTGAAAAGCGTAAAGAACCTATAAAACAAATGTTCAAATGGCGTAAAAACATGTTGAAAAGATTCAAATTCTCATGTAAAAAAA
This sequence comes from Gymnocephalus cernua, assembly GCA_023631565.1. NCBI lineage: Eukaryota > Metazoa > Chordata > Actinopteri > Perciformes > Percidae > Gymnocephalus > Gymnocephalus cernua. The sequence continues at coordinate 713,005 of CM042445.1, forward strand.
CGTCAAAAGCGTAAAAAAAACTTAAGCACAAGAAATCCTCAAAGAAAAACTATCAAAAGTGTGAAAAAAAAAACAAGACGTTGAAAGAAATGTGAAGAAGCGTTACGAATGTAAACACAGACGTGTGTTATGTTGACAACATATCGGCCGTTTGAATGCGTTTATGATTCTCAAACCAGTTCCTCCAGAATATGTTTTGGTTGTTTATGATCTACACATTTACACAGGACATCATTATGGAAAGGATCCCCACCAGACTCCATGTAAATAATCAGGACTTTTAGCGTGTATAGAGCCAGACTCCATGTAAATAATCAGGACTTTTAGCGTGTATAGAGCCAGACTTCATGTAAATAATCACTACTTTTAGCGTGTATAGAGCCAGACTCCATGTAAATAATCAGGACTTTTAGCGTGTATAGAGCCAGACTCCATGTAAATAATCACTACTTTTAGCGTGTATAGAGCCAGACTCCATGTAAATAATCACTACTTTTAGCGTGTATAGAGCCAGCATATCTCCACATGTAAATGGGTGAATTAAGGGTTTATTCCAACCAGACCAGAGTGGTGATTGTTGGAACAGTGGAAAGATGAACCAAGACGGCTTTTGGTAGTTTTATTTACTTTCTGTCCACTTTGAATGAAGTGAGTTTTACGATGATAAAAGTCCTGATTATTTACATGGAGTCTGGTGTAGTTTGGTGATGGTGATTTCGGGGCTGTTTCATGTTAAACTAAAAGGATCTTCCTCTTTAATAAAAAGGTCTATCTCTGTAGGGATCCATCCCATAATGTTGTCACGTTGCTATCTCTTTAAAGAGCTCTGTTAACTTAGAGTGTAGCTTGTTCCTCTCTTCATACTGGACCAATGTCACAGATTGTTGTTCCTGTCACTCACTCTCTCTCTCTGTGTCTCTAAATGTCGTGACCCTCTAGCAGACGGTAAAAGGTCTCAGGGGGTGGCAGTGTCAAGGAGAGGGGGGGGAGAGAGGGGGGTGGGAGTGTCAAGGAGAGTGGGGGGGGGGGAGGGGAGAGAGAGAGGGGGGAGGGAGGGGGCGGCATTGGGGAGAGCAGACTGCGGGATGAACCTTGAACTGCTCAGAGTCTGATAAGAGTCATTAATACACACATCTGATAACTGTTATCACTGAGCAGACTCTGACCTGTCTCTCTCTCTAACCTGTCTGTCTCTCTCTAACCTGTCTGTCTCTCTCTAACCTGTCTGTCTCTCCGTACCTGTCTGTGTGCAGGATGGGGGCCACGGTGTTTGTTCAGATACTCACCTCTCTCTCTCTAACCTGTCTGTCTCTCTCTAACCTGTCTGTCTCTCTCTAACCTGTCTGTCTCTCTCTAACCTGTCTGTCTCTCCGTACCTGTCTGTGTGCAGGATGGGGGCCACGGTGTTTGTGCAGCCCTTGGACCTGGTGAAGAACAGGATGCAGCTGAGCGGTCAGGGAACCAAGGCTCGGGAATATAAAACCAGCTTCCACGCTCTCTTCTCCATCCTGAAGAACGAGGGGGTCGGAGGCATCTATACCGGGTACTCTATTATATCTCCATTAGAGCTCTATTATATCTCCATTAGAGCTCTATTATATCTCCATTAGAGCTCTATTATGTCTCTATTATAGCTCTATTATATGTACTGAATACCAGTGTATATTTTCGTTATGAATTTTTAATTATACCAGTGTACCGGTGTATTTGATTACACAACGTTCAGAACGCTACTCTACGCGACACTGTTTCAGACGGACCCTTCTCAGTGTAACAGGCATGGTGTGGCTGGAGGCGTGGTGAGGGTCTGTGGTAACCAGCAGTGCTCCACAGAGAGAGTGAAGATGGACAGAATAGACGCTGAAAGTTCTGAAATCAAAGCTGCAGAACTAGTAGAACATGATGACACAGAAGAACTTGGGCCAAAAAGAGGAACCATGTCTGTTGTTACCTGTTGTGCTAACTGTAGTCGTCGCGCTAACGTTACTCGGCCGTGCTAACGTTGAGACCTGTCACCTCAAGCATGCAGCAGAGCAACATAACGTGGTGAGGGGATAGTGTCATTGAAAGGATAACCAGGAGAAGGAGCAGCTACTCTCCCCGTCGTGGATGTTTGACTTGATTTATTAGGGACTGCAGACGAGAGACCAGCGGCGACTAGGCGGCGAGGGCATGTTAGAAACATTTTCTGATGGCGACGGCGTATGTTAGAATTCCCATCAAATGTACGCCTACTAAAGACGTCTAAACTAAGGTCACCTTCCAAACGTGTGAAACACGCCTTCACTGTCTGAAGACGTCTGAACTAAGAACGTCGTCAGTGTGACTTTACTTATAACTAGAGTACGGGACATATATTCATCGTTTACATTCACATTTAGTGTTCCTTTGGTTACTTTCTGACAGTCATAATACAACCCCAAATCAGAAAAAGTTGGGACAGTATGGAAAACACAAATAAAAAAAGAAAGAAGTGATTTCTAAATGTACTTTGACTTGTATCTCATTGCAGACAATACAACAGCACATCATTTAATGTGTTCCTCATGATTTTTATTGTTTTTGTTTCAAAAAACAAAATCCCTATTTGGAGCATGTCTGGCGACGGCGCCCAGGTGTGGCGGCGTACTTAACTACGATGTACATGGCGACGGTGTAGTCTATCCACACGTTAGTCACTTCGGTAGGTTATCCGTGGCACTATCCACTCGCCATACATAATGAACGCATCAACGGACCACCTACGGTCCCGCTACAGACCGCGGAGAAAGACGGTCAGAGCAAAGATTAAAATACTGGATTTAAGATGTCTCGCCTCGCTGAAATACTACCAACTAATACTAACGTTATTCAAATGTGTATATCCTGACGGCACTGAATACTGACAGTAGAATAAGCCGTTAAGAACATATTTAAAGGCCCAGTCAAGCAAAAGAATAAACATCTGGGTCAGACCCAACATCTGGATGTGGGTCAGACCGGCTGTGGCTGGTCACGCCAGCTTCCTGCGTTTTATTAGATTGATTTGTTCTGGAGGAACGAGACGTGCAGCCTGTGTGTCACTGTTGTAAACAAACTTCATGTTCAATATATATATATAATAGTGCCATGTCAATTATGTAGTGTGGCACTGATTGAGCTCACTAGGGCCTGTTCAGCTAGACCAGCTGACCAGCCAGACCCACATCCAGATGTTAGGTCTGACCCACATCCAGATGTTGGGTTTGGGAACTCCCCATTGGCCGGGCTCAATCCGAGGGGCAGATAAACTGTTGTCTTTCAAATTCCCTCTGCACCAATAGGACAGCGCTACAACCAATCAGAGCAACGACGAAGGGGGCGGAGCTAGTTAATAGACTCAACTTTAAACTCCGAACACATCTTCCTTTTTTAAGAATGACTTCAGTGCCGTTCTTTGTTCTTCTCTCAAAGAAAAGCTTGAAGGGATACGTCACCGTTTGTTGAAATAGGGTTTATCACGGTCTCTGCAGCTAGAGGAGACCCCACCTCTCTACAGCTAGAGGAGACCCCACCTATCTACAGCTAGAGGAGACCCCACCTATCTACAGCTAGAGGAGACCCCACCTATCTACAGCTAGAGGAGACCCCACCTACCTACAGCTAGAGGAGACCCCACCTATCTACAGCTAGAGGAGACCCCACCTATCTACAGCTAGAGGAGACCCCACCTATCTACAGCTAGAGGAGACCCCACCTACCTACAGCTAGAGGAGACCCCACCTATCTACAGCTAGAGGAGACCCCACCTATCTACAGCTAGGGGAGACCCCACCTATCTACAGCTAGAGGAGACCCCACCTATCTACAGCTAGAGGAGACCCCACCTATCTACAGCTAGAGGAGACCCCACCTATCTACAGCTAGAGGAGACCCCACCTATCTACAGCTAGAGGAGACCCCACCTATCTACAGCTGGAGGAGACCCCACCTATCTACAGCTGGAGGAGACCCCACCTATCTACAGCTGGAGGAGACCCCACCTATCTACAGCTAGAGGAGACCCCACCTATCTACAGCTAGAGGAGACCCCACCTATCTACAGCTGGAGGAGACCCCACCTATCTACAGCTAGAGGAGACCCCACCTATCTACAGCTAGAGGAGACCCCGCCTATCTACAGCTGGAGGAGACCCCACCTATCTACAGCTGGAGGAGACCCCACCTATCTACAGCTAGAGGAGACCCCACCTATCTACAGCTAGAGGAGACCCCACCTATCTACAGCTAGAGGAGACCCCACCTATCTACAGCTAGAGGAGACCTCACCTATCTACAGCTAGAGGAGACCCCACCTATCTACAGCTAGAGGAGACCTCACCTATCTACAGCTAGAGGAGACCCCCACCTATCTACAGCTAGGGGAGACCGTGATAAGCCCTATTTCAACAAACGGTGGGTTATCCCTTTAACTCCAAGTCTTCCAGAAGACTGCTGTTCGCCAGCAGCAGCAGCGGCCATAAGCCCCGCCCACCAACTTTATACACGATGTGATTGGCCTGACCAGAGTTTGGTTTTTCCAGCTCGCAAGCTAACTGAGAGTTGCTAGACGACCCTGGCTGCAAATTAAATTTGTCTAGATTTCTAGGCTACTGTTCAGTACCATCGCTGTCCATCAGGTGTCGCTGTCCGTGGTGCTGAAACATCTTTACTTGATTGTCCTTGGCTGTTGCTGTCCGTGGTGCTGAAACATTTTTTTTTATTCGATTGTCCGTCGGCTGTCGCTGTCCGTGGTGCTGAAACATTTTTAGTTGACTGTCCATCAGCTGTCACTGTCCATGGTGCTGAATCATTTTTTACTCGACTGTCCATCAGCTATCGCTGTCCGTGGTGCTGACGCATTTTTACTTGATTGTTCATCAGGTGTCGCTGTTTGTGGTGCTGAAACATTTTTTACTCGATTGTCCGTCGGCTGTCACTGTCCGTGGTGCTGAAAATGTTTTACTCGACTGTCCACCGGCTGTCGCTGTCAATGGTGCTGAAACATTTTTTAATACTCGACTGTCCATTGGCTGTCGCTGTCTGTGGTGCTGAAACCTTTTTTAGTTGACTGTCCATCAGCTTTCACTGTCCGTTGTGCAGACACATTTTTACTTGATTGTTCATCAGGTGACTGTCAATCAGGTGTCGCTGTCCATGGTGCTGACATTTTTTTTTTTTACTTGACTGTCCAACCGCTATTGCTGTTGGTGGTGCTGAAAAATGTATACTCGACTGTCCATCGGCTATCGCTGTCCATGGTGCTGAAACAATTTTAGTTGACTGTTCATCAGCTGTCACTGTCATGGTGCTGAAACATTTTTACTCGACTGTCCAGTGGCTGTCGCTGTCCGTGGTGCTGACGCATTTTTACTTGATTGTTCATCAGGTGTTGCTGTCCGTGGTGCTGAAATATTTTTTACTCGTGTCCATCGGCTATCGCTGTCCATGGTGCTGAAACAATTTTACTTGACTGTTCATCAGCTGTCGCTGTCCGTAATGCTGAAAATGTGGTACGCGACTCTCCATTGGCTGTCGATGTCCGTGGTGCTGAAACATTTTTACTCGACTGTCAATCAGCTGTCACTGTCCGTGGTGCTGTAACATTTTTAGTTGACTGTCAATCAGCTATCGCTGTCCATGGTGCTGAAACAATTTTAGTTGACTGTAAATCGGCTGTCACTGTCATGGTGCTGAAACATTTTTACTCGACTGTCCATCAGCTGTCGCTGTCCGTGGTGCTGAAACTTTTTTTAGTTGACTGTTCATCAGCTGTCGCTGTCCGTAATGCTGAAAATGTGGTACGCGACTCTCCATTGGCTGTCGCTGTCCATGGTGCTGAAACAAGTTTAGTTGACTGTCAATCAGCTGTCACTGTCCGTGGTGCTGTAACATTTTTAGTTGACTGTCAATCAGCTGTCACTGTCCATGGTGCTGAAACATTTTTACTCGACTGTCAATCAGCTGTCACTGTCCGTGGTGCTGTAACATTTTTAGTTGACTGTCAATCAGCTATCGCTGTCCATTTTGCTGAAACAATTTCAGTTGACTGTCAACTAAAATTGGCCTGACCAGAGTTTGGTTTTTCCAGCTCGCAAGCTAACTGAGAGTTGCTAGACGACCCTGGCTGCAAATTAAATTTGTCTAGATTTCTAGGTTACTGTTCAGTACCATCGCTGTCCATCAGGTGTCGCTGTCCGTGGTGCTGAAAAATCTTTACTTGATTGTCCTTGGCTGTTGCTGTCCGTGTTGCTGAAACATTTTTATTTACTCGATTGTCCGTCGGCTGTCGCTGTCCGTGGTGCTGACGCATTTTTACTTGATTGTTCATCAGGTGTCGCTGTTCATGGTGCTGAAACATTTTTTAGTTGACTGTCCATCAGCTGTCACTGTCCGTGGTGCTGACGCATCTTTACTTGACTGTCCATCAGCTGTCACTGTCCGTGGTGCTGACGCATTTTTACTTGACTGTCCATCAGCTGTCGCTGTCCGTGGTGCTGAAACCTTTTTTAGTTGACTGTCCATCAGCTGTCACTGTCCGTGGTGCTGACGCATTTTTACTTACCCTGGGAGGAAACCAACATGTCTGACCGCACCTGAAGGCAGCTTCATTTCACATGAAAGACAAAGAAACGAGACAGAGCGAGAGATGAAGGGAAGGCTCTGTTGTTGCCTGCTTCCTCTTCGCCTGCATGGTGTTTAACTAGGGCTGCAAAATTAATCGCGATTTCATCAAAATCACTGTATGGACTCCAAATATATATCAAGTATATATCCAAATCACAGGGGGGCGCAATATTTGTTAAAAGGCAAATATGAGTCCAACTATTCTGAATTAAGTATTATACAAATCCTACAGACCACAGGAAACATCTCTGTCAGAGTTGTTGGCAACGAGCAACGGGTTAGGGCAGGACGGCGTTTAAAGGCCCAGTGTGTAACGTGTTTAGTTGTTCATTATCTAAAAATCTAAATTTGTGTGTGTCTGTCTCTGTGTGTGTGTGTGTGTGTGTGGGTGTCTGGGTGTGTGTGTGTGTGTGTGTGTGTGTGTGTGTCTGTGTGTGTCTCTCTGTGTGTGTGTGTCTGTGTGTGTGTGTGTGTGTGTGTGTGTCTGTCTCTCTGTGTGTGTGTGTGTGTGTGTGTGTGTGTGTGTGTCTGTCTCTGTGTGTGTCTGTCTCTGTGTGTGTGTGTATATCAGTCTGTCAGCAGGTCTCCTCCGTCAGGCAACCTACACGACGACCCGTCTGGGCATCTACACCATCCTGTTTGAGAAGATGACCGGAGCAGACGGACGGCCGCCAAACTTCTTGTTAAAGGTAATGAAAGTTACCCCAGGTAACCCCTGTACCCTGGTAACCCCGGTTAACCCTGGTAACCCTGGGTAACGGCGTGTCTCCCCCTGCAGGCTCTGATCGGTATGACAGCCGGAGCTGTTGGAGCGTTTGTCGGGACTCCAGCTGAGGTCGCTCTCATCAGGATGACGGCCGACGGACGGTGAGACAGACAGACAGAGAGACAGGCAGACAGAGAGAGACAGGCAGACAGAGGCAGACAGAGAGAGACAGGCAGACAGAGACAGACAGAGAGAGAGACAGACAGACAGAGAGAGAGACAGACAGACAGAGAGACAGACAGACAGACAGACAGGCAGAGAGAGACAGACAGACAGACAGACAGAGAGAGAGACAGACAGAGAGACAGACAGACAGACAGACAGACAGAAAGAATTGTTTCACACGTAAATATAAAACCCAAAGGTAACAATCTCTTTCTCTACCTGTCTCTCTCTCTCTACCTGTCTCTCTCTCTACCTGTCTGTCTCTCTACCTGTCTGTCTCTCTACCTGTCTCCCTCTCTAGTCTCCCAGCAGACCAGAGGAGAGGTTACAGTAATGTTTTTAACGCCCTCGCTCGCATCACCAGAGAGGAAGGTGTCACCACGCTGTGGAGGGTAAGCATCCCATAATATACCATCCATCCATCCCATAATATACCATCCATCCATCCCATAATATACCAGCCAGCCATCCCATAATATACCATTCATCCATCCCATAATATACCATTCATCCATCCCATAATATACCACCCAGCCATCCCATAATATACCATCGATCCATCCAGACACAATCCAGCCCATAATCAAACTTATTTTCATGTCACTTTGTGAACCCAAACACTTACAGGTTATAGTTAGTTTGTGTAAATAAATAACTATTTTATTCACAGAATGTTCCAGATGTCGTCTTGACGAGTGTGTTTGTGTTGTAGGGTTGTATTCCCACGATGGCTCGAGCCGTGGTGGTGAACGCCGCTCAGCTCGCCTCCTACTCTCAGACGAAACAGGCGCTGCTCGACTCAGGTAACCATTATACCCACATGTACACTTCATCTGCCCACCAGACTCCATGTAAATAATCAGCACTTTTATCATTGTAAAACACACTTCATTCAAAGGTGACAGAAACTAAATAAAACTACCAAAAGTCGTCTTGGTTCATCTTTCCACTGTTCCAACAATCACCACTCTGGTCTGGTTGGAATGAACCCTTAATTCACCCATTTACATGTGGAGATATGCTGGCTCTATACACGCTAAAAGTCCTGATTATTAACATGGAGTCTGGCTCTATACACGCTAAAAGTAGTGATTATTTACATGGAGTCTGGCTCTATACACGCTAAAAGTCCTGATTATTTACATGGAGTCTGGTTCTATACACGCTAAAAGTCCTGATTATTTACATGGAGTCTGGTTCTATACACGCTAAAAGTCCTGATTATTTACATGGAGTCTGGCTCTATACACGCTAAAAGTAGTGATTATTTACATGGAGTCTGGCTCTATACACGCTAAAAGTAGTGATTATTTACATGGAGTCTGGCTCTATACACGCTAAAAGTCCTGATTATTTACATGGAGTCTGGCTCTATACACGCTAAAAGTAGTGATTATTTACATGGAGTCTGGTTCTATACACGCTAAAAGTCCTGATTATTTACATGGAGTCTGGCTCTATACACGCTAAAAGTAGTGATTATTTACATGGAGTCTGGTTCTATACACGCTAAAAGTCCTGATTATTTACATGGAGTCTGGCTCTATACACGCTAAAAGTAGTGATTATTTACATGGAGTCTGGCTCTATACACGCTAAAAGTCCTGATTATTTACATGGAGTCTGGCTCTATACACGCTAAAAGTAGTGATTATTTACATGGAGTCTGGCTCTATACACGCTAAAAGTCCTGATTATTTACATGGAGTCTGGCTCTATACACGCTAAAAGTAATGATTATTTACATGGAGTCTCTGAAGGTGAGCTGTGATGTGTTCTCTGTGTGTTTTCAGGGTATTTCGGGGACGATATTCTGTGTCACTTCTGTGCCAGTATGATCAGCGGTCTGGTTACCACGGCAGCATCAATGCCAGTCGACATCGTTAAGACCAGGTGAGACTTGTTAACAGGTGTTTCTACTATGTTTATATGCTTTAATGTTTAGAAATAAATACACAACCAGACATGTTGCAGCAGGATTGTGACCCGACAATAGGCAGAATATTTTTATTTTTTCTTCACTTTTTAGGATGTTTTTGTTGATTGTTTTCTACGTTTTTTGTCACTTTTCCGATTTTTTTCACCCTTTTTAGGAAGTTGTTCCTGTTGTTGTGTTTTCAACTCTTTTCTGTTGCTTTTTTTGACATTTTTGTTGCTCTTTTCCTCTTTTGTTGTCACTTTTTCTGCTGTTTTTAACAACATGAAAGTCTAATATTGTAACGTTATAGATATGAAAACATAAACCCAGGAGCTGACTACTTCCTGTCTGTGTTTTAGGATCCAGAACATGAAGATGATCGACGGGAAGCCAGAGTACAAGAACGGAGTGGTGAGTCCAACTCACACACCTGGATTCAATGTTACCTGTCTGTGTGTGTGTGTGTGTGTGTGTGTGACCTGTGTGTGTGTGTGTGTGTGTGTGTGTGTGTGTGTGTGTGTGTGTGTGTGTGTGTGTGTGTGTGACCTGTGTGACCTGTGTGTGTGTGTGTGTGTGTGTGTGTGTGTGTGTGTGTGACCTGTGTGTGTGTGTAACCTGTGTGTGTAACCTGTGTGTGTAACCTGTGTGTGTGTGTGTGTGAGACCTGTGTGTGTGTGTGTGTGTGTGTGTGTGTGTGTGTGTGTGTGTGTGTGTGTGTGTGTGTGTGTGTGTGTGTGACCTGTGTGACCTGTGTGTGTGTGTGTGTGTGTGTGTGTAACCTGTGTGTGTTACATGTGTGACCTGTGTGTGTGTGTGTGTGTGTGTAACCTGTGTGTGTAACCTGTGTGTGTAACCTGTGTGTGTGTGTGTGTGTGTGTGTGTGTGTGTGTGTGTGTAACCTGTATGTGTAACCTGTGTGTGTAATCTGTGTGTGTGTGTGTGTGTGTGTGTGTGTGTGTGTATAACCTGTGTGTGTCCTGCAGGAGGTGCTGATGCGCGTGGTGAGGAACGAAGGCTTCTTCTCTCTGTGGAAAGGTTTCACGCCGTACTACGCTCGCCTCGGGCCGCACACGGTCCTCACCTTCATCTTCCTGGAGCAGATGAACCGCCTGTACAAGACCCACGTCCTGGACCGCTGACCCCCCCCCCGCCGCAAGGTCTCCTGCTCCTCTGGCAGACACCACCACTTTCACATGAACACACACACACACACACACACACACACACACACACACACACGTGCGCGCAGTTCTTTTTGTACAGAAAAGAATCTCGTTTAAACATCATTTAGTGATGTCAGTAAATATAATAATAATAATATGAAGTCTTATTTGTAAGATGATGACTCCCCTCCTCCCCCTCCCCCACTCTGACAAACACAAAGCATCATGGGATTGCTGGGTAACCGTGGTTACAGCCAGTTAAAGTGGCGGCGGAGAGAAAGAAGAATAAATGTTTTTCTGAGCCTCACGTTGTGTTTGAGTCCCTCTGTCAAGTTTCAACATTTAATAACTCAGTTATTATTGAAATATTCTTGGATTATATATATATATATATATATATATATATAATATTCTGAGTTATTCTTTAGATTACAACTATATCTCTAAATATATTGTGTATTTTTCATTATATTTATTTTATATTTCTGTATTATTTATTATATTTATGCTTTCTGAACGTATTGTGCTTTTCTCTTGAAATACTGAACTCAAAATATTTTATTATATTTGAACGTTTACTTATTATTTATTTCATACTTTTTAGTTTTATTTTTTTATTATTATTTTTCACTTAAAATAAATATTTCTATTTAAATATTACAACTTTTACTTACTTTAAAAAATAAATACAACTTTATTATTTCACAACCAAAATCTATTTTATATTAAAGGTCCAATATGTAATACTGACAGCTAGTGTTTAAAATAGTTACTGCAGTACAAATTCAAAATACTGGAGAGAGTCGTCTCCCCCGCCCCTCCTCTCCAGACTCCAAGTTCACGGAGGTTGCCAGGCTGAGACCGGAGCATCCAACAATGTTACTAGATGCTTGTCTCCCATAACCAGACATTACTCCACAGCACAGCGGAGTAGCTAACGTTAGATGCTATACTGACAGTCATAAAGCCCGTGCTCACACGGAGCTCTGTACCCAACTGACACACACACTTTTTTGGCTTAGAATTAGCTACAGTAGGAACCGCTAAAAATACAACGAAACTCACCGTCCTCTCCACACGCCAAACAGACACACTTCCTCGGCTTAGAATTATGATAGGAACCGCTAAAAACACCACTGCCTTGCACTCCTTTTCCACCCGACTGAAATACACACTTTACTAGCCTTAGAATTACACAATCGCTAAACACACTGCAAACTCAAGTTCCTCTCTTTCTGACTTACAGCCCCCCCTCTTGGCTCCAAATAACTCACCGTTGTCGGCTACGGCCGCTGAACAGGCTAAACGGTGTAAACAGCCGCGGCCCGCCTGCCTGGTCCTCCGGTAGCGTTAGCAATTAGCAGGGTTAGCATGGTGGCGTTAGCCAGGACCAGTCGGAATCACTTTACTGGCTGTCTCAGTTGTTTTTGCGAGTAACCAACGTGGCTACTCTAGCTATACAATTCAATGGAAGTAGCTACACGAATGTTGAAATGACACAAAGTGCTCGTCCCTAGTAGCTGTGATAAATTAGCCTGAAGCTAATGCTTACCTGTACAGGAGGAAATTAGCCAACTCAGCGTCCTTTTGGGCTGTGAGCTGTCTCCATCTTTCAAATACATCTCCAATATTAACCCGGGGTTTGTTACGTCTCTGGTCAAGCAACGTTACAACATTAGAAACATGCTGTTTTTTAATGTCAGGTATAATCTATCTCTGTTGATCCCATTCATTTGTTTGGTGCATTCATGGCTGTACTAACGTTACAGCTGCAGC
>CM042445.1:735416-780416 GCA_023631565.1 Gymnocephalus cernua
AAGTAGTGATTGTTTACATGGAGTCTGGCTCTATACACGCTAAAAGTCCTGATTATTTACATGGAGTCTGGCTCTATACACGCTAAAAGTCCTGATTATTTACATGGAGTCTAGCTCTATACACGCTAAAAGTCCTGATTATTTACATGGAGTCTGGCTCTATACACGCTAAAAGTCCTGATTATTTACATGGAGTCTGGCTCTATACACACTAAAAGTCCTGATTATTTACATGGAGTCTAGCTCTATACACGCTAAAAGTCCTGATTATTTACATGGAGTCTGGCTCTATACACGCTAAAAGTCCTGATTATTTACATGGAGTCTTGCTCTATACACGCTAAAAGTCCTGATTATTTACATGGAGTCTGGTGGGGATCCTTTCCATAACGATGTCCTGTGTAAATGTGTAGATCATAAATAACCGAAACATATTCTGGAGGAACTGGTTTGAGAATCATAAGCACATCTGTGTTTACAGACTGATGTTCAGGCATGTTCTTAAATTCTTCAGAAACGGCCCCCCCACCTCCACCCGCACACACACACACACACCAGGGGGGTCAAAGGTCACAGCCCGGCCCCACCCTGAAACTCCTTAAAGACTGAAGAATACATGTTAATGTTGATGCTTCAACATCCAGATACAGATGAGATGATTACAACAGGTTTTAACATTCTTTATACAACTAACACTAACTGTGTGTGTGTGTGTGTGTGTGTGTATGTGTGTGTGTGTGTGTGTGTGTGTGTGTTTCCAACATATTTTGCCTTTTTTTGACCCTTTTGGTGTGTTTTTTATCAGGTTTTTCATGCTGTCCAGTCTGCAGACACGTTATAATCACGTATACTTTAATCCTTCTACTCCTGGTACTGCGGTTTGGAGTATTTCTCTGTAAAAGAACACGTCATGTACCTGTGTAAACGTACTTTAACAGAGTAACTCTTTAACACTTTAACTCTGTTTCAACACGTCGCTCAATTTGCATCACAGCCGCAGGTCTCAACTGGCTCAGGTATGTGTGTGTGTGTGTGTGTGTGTGTGTGTGTGTGTGTGTGTGTGTGTGTGTGTGTGTGTGTGTGTGTGTGTGTGTGTGTGTGTGTGTGTGTGTGTGTGTGTGTGTGTGTGTGTGTGTGTGTGTGTGTGTGTGTGTGTGTGTGTGGAATGGAATGTATGAGCAGAACAGAAACATCTTTCATATGCTAAACTGCAAGCCCCAGAATGCATTGCAGCTGCAGGGCTGTGGGTGGATGGCTGACATGATGCTGACATGTTGTTTGAAAGAGTATCAAGTTTAAATTCTCCCAGAGTGCTTTGCGTGCACCTTTCTTCTCCGTCATGTTGTTTCTCTGAGTTCCTGTAGGAATAAGACCTGATCTGACCAAACGGCCTCAAACACAGTCCCACAAAGACCTGAGAGAGAGAGAGAGAGAGACAGGAGGGGGGAGGGGGGAGAAAGAGGAGGGGGGAGAGAAAGAGAGAGACAGAGAGAGAGACAGAGAGAGAGAGACAGAGAGAAAGGTCTTTATTCTCTCAAATTTTCTATATAAAGGAGTGTTTGTGTGTTGAGGCTCCACATTAGTTCACTTCCTGGTTTCTGAAAGAGAGAGTGAGAGAGAGAGAGAGTGAGAGGGAGAGAGAGAGACAGAGAGAGAGAGAGGGGGGGGGGGAGAGAGTGAGAGAGAGGAAGTAGCAGCCTGTGTGCACGGAGGGAGTGGCCGGACGTATAAAAGACAGCGTCTCTTCCTTCTTTCTGCATTTCACTCTGCTTCTCTTCCTGCAACCTAAGACAGCACCTGCACAGGTGAGACAGACACACACACACACACAGACACATACACACACACATACACAGACACACACACACACACACACTCTGATTTATCCTCTTTGAAGATAGAGACAGAGACGTTAAAGTGAAAAGAACTCTGCAGCTGAAAATTACACAAATTGTCAATGAGGTTTGACTTTATACTTCTTTGTGTGTGTGTGTGTGTGTGTGTGTGTGTGTGTGCGCGTGTGTGTGTGTGTGTGTGTGTGTGTGTGTGTGTGTGTGTGTGTGTGCGTGTGTGTGTGTGTGTTGACAGAATGTCGTGGCAGGCGTACGTAGACTCCCTGACGGGTCCTGACTCAAGCGGGAGTAAGACCATCGAGGACGCCGCCATCTGTGGGTTAGCATCCGGAGCAGAGAGCATCTGGGCCAGTTCACCGGGCCTCAGCACCATGACGGTACGCACACACACACACACACACACACACACACACACACACACACACACACTCACACTCACACACACACTCACACAAACACACACCCACACACACACACAGCTTGAGGCAGGGAAACTCTGTACAACATGACTCTGTGTGTTTTTTGGATCACATGTTTGGTTGTCACGCTGTAAGAAAAGTCAGTCTGCAGGAAGATTTAGAAAATGTCAAAGTTTCAGGGTGAGACTTCCTTCTTCACACTGTCGCCTGTCTGTCTGTCTGTCTGTCTGTCTGTCATCTGTCTGTCTGTCTCTCTGTCGTCTGTCTGTCTGTGTGTGTGTGTGTGTGTGTGTGTGTGTGTGTGTGTGTGTGTGTGTGTGTCTGTCTGTCTGTCTGTCTGTGTGTGTGTTTTAGCTCTTTAACTTTAGAAGTGTAATGTAATAGTGTAATCTAGTAGTAATCCCTCAGAGTTTGTCTTTCTTCAGTGTTGCAGCAGCTTTCTTCTCCTCTACATTTCTGCGTTTGGGCGTGTTCAGTTTTGTCGCTCGGCTGGTTCCCGCTCCGCCAGCACCGGCGTGGGGGCGGAGCCGCCGCAGGAAGACGAGCTGCAGCTTTACTTTAGCTTAAAAACTCACAGAGTAGTAGTAGTAGTACACATAATATCACAGTATAACTAAAAGACTGAACTAAACGTCCTCACAAAGGTCCCTGAAGGTCTGAAGGTCCCCACTACGTAGGTTAAAACAGAAGGTGGTCCTCACACACACACAGACACACACGCACGCACACACACACACACACACACACACTGCGAGCGACTTTCTCTGCAGCCTGATACTTTCACATTGTTTGAAACTTGTATTTTAATAATTTTTGTACTTAAACTTAAAGTTTTTTTCGGCCATTTTTAAAAGATCTTTTTCTGGAGCTCAGAGTCCGAAATGTTCAAATATTTTCTGTCCTCTGAAGCATTTCAACACATCCCACTGAGTCGAGTTAAAACACGCCTGCGTGCTCACAGCTCTGAGCTGACACGTACTCACATCATCTTCTGGCCTCTGGCTCTACACACTCACACTATTTCTGCTGTTTATATATATATACTTATATATATATATATACTTATATATGCAGAGTAATTACAGAAACATGACTTTATGTTTGATTTATATTCACTTTTCTACTTTGTGCAAAAGGTTTTATGTCTTTGCTGCAGAAATGTTCCTAAAACAACTTGTATTTCAGTCTTTTAACTGCAGGTTTCTGTACTTTTAAAGATCGTTTAGCTGTAGATCAGAGTCAGAGAAGTCAAATACCTTCTGACTCTCTGAGTAGTTGGAACACATACTGAGTATTTGGGGTTTTTGGGGGTTGAGTTAAAACACGTCTGAGAGAAAAAAAGACACAAAACGTCCAGTAAGAGACACAAAAGGTGTGAGAGACGAAGTGATAAACATGACTTTATGTTTGATCTTTATTCAGTTTTCTACTTTGTGCAAAAGATTGATGTCTTTTCTGCATAAATGTGTAGAATACATTTTAATCATTTAACGTCACATTTTAGACACGTTCAAACATTCTCTAAGATTAGGAGGATTGTTGTAAAGCTTCAGACAAACTAACAACTCGGTCGCATCGTAGCGTTAAAAGAGTTCAACTCTTCTGTGATCTGCACTAAAAACTGCAGATTACGTTAAAAAAATAATCAAAAACCACCCGAATGTGGCTTTAAGATGGAGATTGAAGGCGGAGTTGATTCCTGCAGCTCAGACACACAAATGTAGACTTAAAGATGTTGAAATATTTCCACACTTTGGTGCATTTCAACACATTTGTGCACTAGGCGTTGTGTGTTGTTTGTAGGCGAGTTAAAACAAGTCTGAGTGTTGGGTGGACATCTTTTGCAGCATGGATGTTGTTATACTTGTTATAGTTTAGAAAGTCAGATCTATTCACCATAAAGCTGACTGTAGATTTTGATCTTTCTTCGGTTGTGCGTCTGCACTTTGTTGAGTTGTTTCCAGACAAGTAACCGCTGTTTTTTTTTTTGAAGTGAGAAATGTATTTTTCCGAGCGTCGTTTCCGGACGTTTGTGTGTTCTGTTTCTGTGGGTTTCTGAGCCTCATTTTAACTACCTTATAAGGACACGGGGTCGAAATAATACAGGAAGTAGAGACGCTTCTTCTCACTTCTTGTTTCTGTCTCTGTCACATACACCCATACACACACAGACACACACATACACACACACACCCCTACACACACACATACACACACCCAAAACCACTTCCTCAAACCACCCAGCCAATCAAATTAAAGGGCTTCAGGTAGACTGTGTGTGTGTGTGTGTCGTGTCCTAACTTGTCCTCACATTCTTCTTCTTCTTGTTTTTCCTCCTGTAGTCCTGTGTTTAAACTATACTTGAGTAGTTGTATACTGGTAGGTTTATGTGGGTGGAGACGGGGATTTTATTTTGAAATGTTCCTTCATTTCCTGCATTCTGCTGAAGCTTTAAAACACCAAATTTATGTTGGAAATGTCTTTATTCATATAAAAGTGTTTGAAAGTCATCTATTATACGAGACATGAGAGAGACTTCCTCATTACATGTTGCTGACATGATTCAAGAGATCAAACTCCCAGGCAGCATATATATATATATATATATATATATATATATATATATATATATGTATATATATATATATATATATATATGTATGTATATATATATATATATATATATATATATATATATATATATTCATATATCAGCTATACTAACATATACCAGATATAGATATGAGCAAAATATACGAACTAGGTAACATAAATATGCAGAATAATAAAACATGTTTGCAGAACTAAAGAACATTTCCAACATGAACTGGTGCTCAATATCACATTATTTACATGAAAAGTTTATTCTAATAATAAGATGTGTGTGTCTGTGTGTGTGTGTGTGTGTGTGTGTGTGTGTGTGTGTGTGTGTCTCTGTGTGTGTGTGTGTGTGTGTGTGTCTCTATGTGTGTGTGTGTGTGTGTTTTATGTAATTAGGCTTATTTTCATTATTATTACATTCCACCGTATTAAGCTAAACATGTGCCAGTAAATGTCCACACACACACTCACACACACACATCACACACACACACTCTCTCTCTCACACACACTCACACACACACACACACACTTACAAGTTGTATGATTCACACGCCTGTACATTTAATCTTTAATCAACATGTAACATAACTGCTGTAACTGTTTATGTATGTTTATTGTTTATTCGATAAAAAACTACAAATGTCATATTATATTTTACATCCTTCAAATATTACTGGTATTATTCAACTTTTCAATGACATCCATAATGTTCAGACTTTTGTTTTCCTTTAAATATTTCAACTTAATTTTCTAAAATATGACAATTTAAAAAAATTTAAAACAAATTTTTAACTTTTTTAAAATAAATTTTTCAGTGACATTCACACTAATTAAGCACATTCCCACTTTCCTTCTATTTGTGTCACATTTGAGCCAGCAGTCACACCGTGATTATTTCAGAAACTGCGTTATCTAGAAGTCAAATGTGCATCTTTTACATTAATGTTGAAAACGTGTCTGTGTTCTCCGCCAAGTAGGCCGGTATGATAACCTGCAGCAAAAACATCATGGTTTCACGGTGTTACGGTATTGCAATTACAGCTCTAAATGTATTATTTTTTAACACAATGTATTTTATTTTGAAACACACTGCACACTGGCACGGAGACACATTTCTAAACTGCAGTTTCTCTCCTTGAAGACTCATTAAAAACAGCTCATACTCACTCATATCTCAGGACGCTATGACGGGAACCGTGACTTGAAGCCGGTAACCGGGCCATGCCTACCGCGAAGTCTGGAAGAAAGTCAAAACACTGAGAGATGAAACTGAGACACAGATTAGAAAAGCTGCTGTTCTTCATACAAACTGAAATCTCACCACATAGTCTACAGGAAACTCTGACATGTTTCCTATCAACGTTTATGATTGTAATGACATCTATCGGCCTCGTGGATGAAATTAAGCTTCGTTGCTAAAATATTTCAAGAACAAAAGTCAGAATATTTCAAGAACAGTTTTAACATTTCAAGGAAAAAGTCAAAATTATTTCAAGAAAAAGAATATTGAAATATTTCAAGAAAAATAAGTTGTAATATTTCAAAAAACCCAGTAAAGTTGAGCAATTTAGAGGAAATCAGTCGTATTTTTCAAGAAGAAAAGTGGAGGAAAGTTGATATAATATTTTTACTGCTATGAGGTCTTGAATGCAGGATTCTAACTTGTGTTATTTAAGAAGTCTGTATTAGTACTTTTACTGCAGTCATATTTTTATTTTAATGAACAGGCATTGTAATAAGTTATTTCTTCAGCAATTCACAAACATTAACTCGGCTAACATTAGCCTCGCAACTACCTGCGAACACCAAAATAAAATCCTGGTCAGATATTTTGTTAAAGATAAGAGACGATCACACTTTGTCCCAAAATAGAATTTTTATTTTTATTTATTTTTCATTCAGAATATTTCAAGATAAAAAGATGTAAAATTAAAAAACAGTAAGCCTAAACACTTTTGGTCAACTGGAAAGTTCTTGGACCCAGAAGAAATGAATGCATATTTAATAAGAGAATGCTTCATTTCTATATTTATACATAAAATTTCAGAAAACTTGTAATACAATTTATTTTTGTCTTAATGTAAGTCATTAACTTGGGAAGTTTCAGGTTGATATCTAGAAGTTAATTTTTTACCCCTATTCACCTGCAATGTCTAGTGTCTTAATTAGCGTATTATGCTAATTCCTCAAACTGCCCAAAATGCAACTTCCTTTGGGTCCAAGAGTTTTCCAGGAGACTAAAAGTGTTTAGGCTTACTGTCCACAGAGAAGTTGGCTTTCAACTGGACTGTTTTGTTCTTCCATTTTACATCTTTTTATCTTGAAATATATTTTTTTTAAAGTATTTTGGGACCATCATCGTCTCTTATCTTTAACAAAATATCTGACCAGGATTTCTCTGCAGACTCCAACCAGTCCAAGCCGTCTGACTCCAAAAAAACAGTCAAAGTTAGCTCACGTTACTCTGGGACTACTTTCTGACTATTTTCTCTTTATAGTCTGAATATTACATCAATACTTTTACTGCTGATACTTTAGTTACATAAAGCTGAGAATACGTCCTCCTCAGGCCAGATGTGATATTAACCAGCCTGCCTGTCTCCCTCCCTGTCTCTCTCCCTCCCTCCCTCCCTTCCTCCCTTCCTTCCTTTCTTCCTTTCTGTCTCTCAGGCGGACCAGATAAAGAAGCTGGCCGGTAACTCCAGCGCTCTGCGTGAGTGCGGCCCATCTATAGGGGAAATGAAGTGCATGCTGCTCACAGACGACTCTGAAAATCCCAGCAGCTACTGCATGCACCTGAAGGCCTCGAAGAGCCACGGAGGCTTCAACATCTGCGTCGGCAAGGCCAAGACAGGTGAGACAGGTGGAGAGACAGGGGCGAGAGGGAGACAGGTAGAAAGACAGGGGGGAGACAGGGGTGAGAGGGAGAAACTCTGGAAGAGCTTGAATGTCTTTGTTGTCTATCTTGTTGTTTGAATTTAACTTTTTGACTGTCTTGTCTCACCCCACTGTCTCAATCTGTCTCACCCATCTGTCTCTATCTGTCTCACCCTTCTGTCTCTATCTGTCTCACCCCTCTGTCTCTATCTGTCTCACCCCTCTGTCTCTGTCTCTATCCGTCTCCACAGCTATGGTCATAGCTAAAGGTAAAGACGGCACCGCCGGTAACCAGGTGTCCACCCGGGTGTTCCCCATTGTTAAATACCTGCGGGACGCCGGCTACTGAGACCCCCGCCATCCTCCAAACAAGACGCCCCTCCCCCCCGCCCTGCCTGCCGCTGTTTGGAGCCCATTTCATTCTTTAGATTTATTTCTTTTTGCTGGAGTGTCAAACTCAGTTTCCCTTATGGCCAAACTGTAAAATGAGAATCCCACCTCAGGCCTGATGTGTAGTTTATTGCTTTTATTTCATCGAGAAAGTCAAATATCTCCGACTGTGTTATTGCATGTCTCATATGGTCTTCTCCTTTAACAGTTTGGTCAACATAAATGTCAAAGATAATGCCAAAAAATGTAGAAAAAGCAGCAAAAAGGCGTAAAAAAAATGTTGAAAAAAGTGACAAAAACTAGGGTCAAAGATTTGGAAAGTGCCGGATTTGAGTTCGACACTTGTGCTTTAGAGTGTGCCATCAGGGAAAATAAAAAGTGTTGAGAGTTGTTTCCGTGTAATGAGTGAGTGGCGAGCATGTGACGACCGTGTGTGATTTAAACCGGACCGCGGGGAGCCAGTGTTACATTTTTATTTTTGTGTACAATGGAGAGAGACGGACCAACGGTCCAATCAGCTCACACTGTCCCTGGTCAACAACATAAATAAACGTTTATAAAAATAATGTTTATTCTCTGAAGACTCTCTGTGTGTGTGTGTGTGTGTGTGTGTGTGTGTGTGTGTGTGTGTGTGTGTGTGTGAGGACCAACTTCTGTTTTAACCTACGTAGTGGGGACTAGAGGGTGACAATTTTCGGGACTCCCGCGAGTCACGGTATTCCCGAAGGAGTCCCGCGGTACAGGAGTCAATTTTACTGTTGGTAATGTGATAGGGATGGAATAGAGCGTAGAAGTCAATGGGAGCGGGCAGAAGTAGGATGGAACCCGAGATCAAATTACAAAATGACGTTAAAATGCGGTGAGTGCGCCCAAAGATTGTGAGGCATTTTGTTCGAAATTACCATTAGGAATTACGTAATGAAATTACCTAGGCCTGCAGGTAATGCTTGTTACCTAGGCCTGCATGTAATGTATGTTACCTAGGCCTCCGAGTAATGCATGTTGCCTAGGTCTGCAGGTAATGTATGTTACCTAGACCTGCAGGTAATGCATGTTACCTAGGCCTGCAGGTAATGCATGTTACCTAGACCTGCAGGTAATGCATGTTACCTAGACCTGCAGGTAATGCATGTTACCTAGACCTGCAGGTAATGCGTGTTACCTAGACCTGCAGGTAATGCATGTTACCTAGACCTGCAGGTAATGTATGTTACCTAGACCTGCAGGTAATGCGTGTTACCTAGGCATGCAGGTAATATGTGTTACCTAGGCATGCAGGTAATGCATGTTACCTAGGCCTGTAGGTAATGAATGCATGTATAATGGAGCCTAAATTTCCAAGGCAACCTCAGTGATTTGACCGTGATTAACCAAATATGCTACGGGGGGGGCAACAGAGCCTAATAACTTTAGACAACATAGGGAACCAAATGAGAGCGGGACGCGATTCAGGAGTCTTTCTCTCAGGATTTTGCAGGACAGGATTTGTTTTTTGGGGGGGGAGGGGCAGTCACGTGATCGGGATATGATGGGAGTATTTTTGTGGGCTCGGGATGAGAGGCGACAGTTGATTCCCATGTCACCCTCTAGTGGAGACCTCCAGCTTTGTGAGGATGTTTATGTCTTTTAGTTATACTATAATATTATGAGTATTACTACTAAATTGACTGTATTTATGTACTAATGTCCAGTCTTGTACTTGAAATCAATACTTCTATCTTACCAGAAAATGACTTTGTAGAAGTTAAATATTACTTAAGTTCAATTCAATATTATTCAAAGTGTTTAATCATAACAGATACCGATACCACCTGGACCTGGAGTACAGTACCAATGCCCTTATTCAGTAGCATACTTTCTCTCTAACAAAACATGTATTTCAGTTGTAAAAATAAGTCCAAATGTATTTTTATACTTGGGAAGAGAGATATAGGCCATTAATGACTTTAAAAACAATCATTAAATTCTTAAAATAGATTCTAAAATGCACCGGGAGCCAATGGAGAGTGCAAAGAACAGGGGTTACGAACATAACTGCTACCATCAAGTTTTGTATTAAGTACTTGAAAGTAATACTTGAGTAAAAGTACAAGTATCTTACCTGTCTCCTTTTGGAATATAACTTGAGTAACAGTCTGTAACTACCTGATATTTACTGTACTTTGAGTAGCATATCAAAAGTAATTTTCTAATATATTTTAGTATAAAACACTTTTTTGCCAAACTTGCTGTTTAACTAATTTCTTCTAATTATATTTCGTAGTAACAAAGATGTTTGGAGGAAAAGTATCGGAGTAAAAGTTAAAGTTTACAGAATCATAAATAACAAAGTAAAGTACAGATACATGAAAATTCTCCTTAAGTACAGTAACTCAGTATTTGTACTTTGTGTGTGAAAAAAAATCAGAATTTAGCGAATGTTTTTCTTCAATATTTTAGAAATAACGTCAGAATATTACAGATAAAAAGTTATAATATGTTGAAAGAAAAAAGTTTGGATTTTTTGAAATAACATTAAAATTTGAAATAATTTTAATAGAAATATTTTATAAAAAAAAGTTTGAATATTTGTAGGTATTTGTACTTGACAGTCACTAATAATACTACTACTAGTGACAGTTAAACGTGGGGTGTACTCGCCGCAGCCGACCTGTCGAGTGCCAGTGTGACGTCACGGGATCGCCGTAACTGTTTATACTCGCGCTGGTGGTCGCAACACTAGCTGCAGTCTTCTCCTGAACAGAGGTGGCACTAATGAGGGAAGACTACCGACGTTGCTCTTTCTACAGACTAGAAGAAGAAGAAAAAGGTAAACAAGGTCAGAACTGGCAGCAGCGTTGACGTGAATGCTTCGATTTGATTGGATGAGCTACTTGGTGGGATCAAGCCTTTCATTCACCATAACAGAACTCATCTTAACCCGGTAAGTTTACCAGAGAGACCTGCAGTCACTCTGAGAGTCCTGGCATCACGTTGCCCAGGAGCTCGTTCACGCTTCCTGTTTCCACTGAAACAAAAATAGTGGTGCGCAACTTTTTCTCGCACGCTCAAAATCCTGGTGCGCCAGCGAGATCTACATCATTTTGATGTCACGTTGACTGCGGCTACTGTAAAATGGCCTTTACTGCTCTATAGGTCAGAAGCAGGCCTTTAAAAAATCCTGCAGTGCCCCCTTGTGGACAAATAAAAAACACATTTCAGAAAGTTTCTGAAGAGGAATAAACAAAAGAATATATAGGTAAATGTCTGTTTGTCTGTGTGTGTGTGTGTGTGTGTGTGTGTGTGTGTGTGTGTGTGTGTGTGTGTGTGTGTGTGTGTGTGTGTGTGTGTGTGTGTGTGTGTTTGTGTTGAAGACTTCACTGTTGGTATCAGTGAGGAAAGAAGACAGAGGGGGGATGGATTTCATATTTTAGGAAACATGTTCAGCTTGTGTAATGAGTAGTCAGTGTCTACAGTCATTAAATCCTTCAGTCAGTAACGGAGCATTGACAGCAGTCCAAATGTCATTTTATTGTGAAAATCTGCTCCTGTTGCAGCCCTTCCTGCCTACTTCCTGACAGGTGGAGCTGTGACTCATTCCAGGAAACAGCTCACCTGTGTCAGAGATTTCTCTCCAGGTGGAGAGTGACTCTCTTCATCAACTCTTTGGACAGTTTGAAGAAACTGTAAGTTGCTGTTTGATACTTTAACAACATGTTAGTCTTTGGTCTCTTCAGGTTAGTTTCTGGCTCTGTAATGTTAAATATAATGTTTCTACTTCACTTCTTATTTCCTGAGAAAGTGTTGATGACTCTTGTGTTGAAGATCAGAAAGCTGTCTGCAGCAGTTAAGTGTCAGTCGTGGTCTCCACCTACTCTATTAGTAAGTGTCCTGGTTAGGACTGGACACTACAAATAACATGTTATTGAATTTGAACTATAAAGTTTGATCATAAGGAAGCAACACTTGTTCCTGTTGGAGGAGTGCCAGCTCATAGTGACATAGGTCCATATTAGTTGATTTAGTTAGAGAATAAAAGAGCTGAGTCATGTTGTCTCCACATCAGTCCGGTCAAGGCACTCTCAGCAATCATTTGGTGCAATAGTGGCGAGAAAAACCTGATGTCCAAATTCCTGCATTCAGATATATATTAGTATGCACAAGTTAAAGTTACACAACGTTGTAGGTGTCCACAGAATGAAGCCATAGCTCGACGCTCTTCTAAATCTCCTCGTCTTAATCCACATTAAAAAAAAACACGGGACCACACGGTAACAGTTTAACTATTTACTTTTACACAAGAACAAATAGACCACTGACCTACATTCAGAACCAGCATCTATGAGCTGGTAGTGACGTCATGGCGCCCTCTGGTGGACATCAGGAGGAACTACAAGCAGAGCGCCACCAAACATATTCACACATTAAAACATGTTTAAACATGTTATTAGTTTCATCTCTATGTTGTTATCTTACACACTCACCCCACTTTATAAATTACATTTTATGTATTTATGTTGTAATATTAAATCAATAAACACTTATTTTTAATTTTTTTTAACACAATGTATTATTTACTTAAAGCGTAACTCTCACCAAAATGCATCCTAGGGTGTTTTTGTGAATGTACGCAAGTCAAACTTTAGTTTAAAAGCATATTTAGGAGAGAAGCTCCTAAATATGCTCCAGGAGCTCTACACATTAACTCAGCATTGAGAACATTGTTTGTGTCTTTTTAGTCAATTTTAGTAAACTCACCGGAGCTCCGTTGTCTCTAGCCGCAGCCATATTATTATTAAAACTAGTCAAGTTTCCAAATACGGCGTAACAGGGAGGAGAGTAAAGATGGAAAGCTCCTAAAGCTTAGTTCCATATAAATGCACAGATGATTTTTTGTTTTATTGTTTGTATAAACAATATTGACCTTGTAGTTGAAAAAGGAGCCTCATATAAGAACGATATTTCCTCCTATGGAGTCCGTTCATCCGCATTCGGAAATCGACTAGTTTTGACTGATAATATGGCAGCGGCCGGAAAATAACAAAAGCTATGGTGAGTTGTTCAAAAACTTTCTTTTTAGTAAATCTGTGTACACAAACAATGTTCTCAATGCTGAGTTAATGTGTAGAGCTCCTGGAGATACTTGGAGCAAAGTCTCAAGTTGTCGAGTCTTCTTAGTGGTTAAAAATAGATATTTTGAGGCTAGCATAAAAGTGCCCCTAGCTCTCCCATTCAAAAGGCCATTTGACCCAAAAACAAGAATACGGTCAATCTTAAAAGTGGCGCTTCCGTCCTAAATATGCTTTTAAACTAAAGTTTGACTCACGTACATTCACAAAAAATACCGTAGATTACATTTTGGCAAGAGTTACGCTTTAAGTTACATTTGTAAAAATGACATATACCCCCATTTACTATATGTGTTATGTGAGTATAAAGGCACAACAATATCCGTTGGTACAGTGAATATAAGAACAGTCGACGGAAATATTGTTATTTGGAGATAACGTTACTGTTATTGTGATTTTGTATTATGTGAAGTATTGTACATTGTTCCAACGAGTGCAGTGAGCCGTCTGAATGAATGTTGGAGTAAACGGTCTCACTGTTTTTAAATGAATTCAGGACAAACATCTTTAAACACTCTGGAGTCTGTGTATTACTAGATGTGGTAATGCTGCTCCTTTCTGGGCGGTTCCTCTTGTTTCCTGTTTAAAGTTTACTTTCACTTTCCAGAGTTAGTGACGCAGCTTTTTCTCACCATGTGGAGCTCCAGCTGAAGGTAATTTAACTCTAATGTCTGTAACGTTTGACTTGTGAACTCCAGCTGTGGTTAGTTTAGTTTAAAAGCAGAAAGCTGCAGAGAAACCAACACAACTGGACTTCTGATTCATTCAAACAAAGATCTGCCACCACGTTGTGTGGGTATCTGGGAGTGTAACTGTCCTATAGATCCATCGTAAAATATACTTTAAATTAAACTCCATAAACATCATCTGGCACCATTTAAATTCTAGTTTGTTTCAGAAAAAATTTACCATAATGAAAGTGTTTGAACTCATTTCTAAAGGCGTGTGTGTGTGTGTGTGTGTGTGTGTGTGTGTGTGTGTGTGTGTGTGTGTGTGTGTGTGTGTCTCTCTCTCTCTCTCTCTCTCTCTCTCTCTTTCTCTCTCTCTCTCTCTCTCTCTCTCTCTCTCTCTCTCTCTCTCTCTCTCTCTCCTGGCTCCATCTAGTGGACTGATAGTAGAACTACAGCAGCTGATGATGTACACAGTGATGTGAAAGAGACAAGAAGAGCCAAAGACATCCAGTATAATGTTGTGTTTCCTCTGCAGATAAAAGGCTGAGTTCAGCAGCATGTATCAGTGTGAGGACAGAGGAACCACTCTGGCTGGTGAACAGGACAGAGGAACCACTCTGGGTGGTGAACAAGACCGCCAGACCAAAGCTCAGAGGTGAGAGGACCATCCACACCAAGAACGATAACTATAACCATAACTATAAATTAGGCCTGGGCAGCTTGAAGCGTTATTATCGCAATAACTCATTAATTAATTAATGGCGACAATTATTTTATCGTGCATTAACGCAGTTTTTATTATTTATTTTATTATTGTAAAAGTCTGTTGCTGACTGCTGCCCTGCTGCTGCCACACTTACAGGAACCGGAAAAGAAAAGAATTGGCAGATAAATAAACCAACAAACATGGAGAAGGGTCAGGAACTTTTACATGGCCATTTTCATTTTAAAGTTCTTCCAGACGGCGCAGTCGACAGAACCAAAGTTATTTGTAACCACTGCAAAGTTGAATTTTCTTATCACCGAGTACTTGCAGTCTGAAATATCACCTAAATGCAATACACACAGTTGATACCAGCAAATCATTCATCGAAAAAAAGAGTGGCGCGATCACAATAAGTTGAGATTTACACTAAATATTTTATTTAACTGCTGTATGAACAAAATGCTGATGTTAAGTGTTTGCAGAACAAATGTTATGGCACTTTCGTTCATATGGCAGAACATTTAAAATTGCGCTATACACTACTTTTGAATTCATTATTGGATTTTGCGTATAACAATGTGATTAATCATAATTAATCAGGGAAATCATGCGATTAATCGCGATTAAAACCTTTAATCGTTGCCCAGCCCTACTATAAATATATAGTTTTTAAAATCGTTCTCACTCCAGTGGATGGTGGAGTCCACACCACAACTATATCGACGACAGTTGAGAACGATGTCGTTGGGATCACTTTCAGAGAGAAACCCTGACAGCCAATCAGAATCCATCTGAGTTTAGAACATGGCACGACGGCGAGAGATGTGATTCACACAGGTGGTTAGTGGCGTGACTTCTCCCCTCGGTGGGGCTACGATCCCTTAGCTCTGTATTTTTGTGTCTTTAAACATCAGTACCTTAAAAAGTTTTCTCCACAGAGTGAATATTGTGTTTTAGATGATTATCATACTGTCGGCGTCGGCGCGTCAGACTTTTTAAGTTCACAAAATGTACCCAAATTCACTAATATGTAGGATATTACTACAGACATTCCTGTACTCATACATTGCAACATCTGCTGTGATGTATTATTATCAGCTGGAGTGTGCAGCGCGTGTGACGTCGCTGTTTGCAGAATGCTAATTTTTCAGCAGTGTGGACGCTAACATTATAATTCTAGTTACGGTTATAGTCAGTGTTGGGCAAGTTACTTCCAAAATGTAATACATTATTGATTACTAGTTACTGTCATTTGAGAGTAATTAGTTATATTACAATATTACTGTCTCTGAATTTTTATGCTTTACATTAGGTTTGCGTTAAGGGAGAGCCGGTACAGTTGAAACCCTTTTTAATTAAACGTAATTTACAAAGCGATTGTATCGCACTGAAAGCAAATATTTTGTTACTAACAACCTACACTTGTCTACATATCTACATATTTATCTTAATTATATATTTTCACAGTTATATTATGCAGGAAGTCTTTAACTGACCATGTGATCTTCAATAAATGTGTTTTTCTATCAGAACAAGACGAGAGTCTCCTGAATCTGGACATGGACCCAGCTGTGTGTCCTTCAAGAGTGACCGGTCAATGGATGCTGTGATTGATTTTAAACAAAGATATCCATCTGACATAAAGTAAGTTATCAGTACCATATAATGAGATGCATAGATAGAGTATTTTAGAAGTATTTCAAATAGGCATCATTTCCGTCAGACAGTAGATCGCATTAAGTTGCTGTAAGCTGTAAATTCACCTCTTCTTATTATTTGATATTTATGCCTTTATTAGTTACAGCTTAGACATGAAAGGTGAGGGGGGGAGGGGGGATTACATGCAGGAAAGTGTTGCAGGTCAGAATTAAAACCACGACCTCCGTGTTGAGGACTGAGTCTCTATATATGGATGGCTCTACCACTAGGCCATCCATGCACTCATATATTCACCATTTCTAAACACACAGCAGAACATGACGTCATCTTGGAGCTTGAGTTACTTTCACCAAAATCACAGCGGAAGTATGACTTGGCAGGTAGCTTGTGAATTTTACCACGGGAAGTCTCATCTTTATCCACTTTAATACATCCTAATTTATTCATATAATTTTGTATTAATAATCAGAATCTGCAAAGTAGCTAAAGCTATAAAATAAATAGTTAAGTAAAACGTACAATAGCCTATTTGACTCTGAATTGTGGTGGACTAGAAGTAGCCTAACAAGTCGGAGAAAAAGAAAGTACTCAATTAAAAGCACCTTACACTTGAATCGAAGTAGCCTACGGTATAGGTACTTTCCACCGCTGGTAAAATGTAATGATATTACGTGTAGCAAGACTAAACATTAATTCCTGACATCTGTCAGTTGCTCGGGCACATTGCTGTCGGCACTGACAGGACACAGATGTCCCTAGCCTACCATCGCTGGTTCTCGCTCTGACCACGTGAACAATGACAAGACAGCTCACTTCAACGCTGCATAATGACTCATGAAAATAATGTCCATCTCGCAAATGTATCTGTCTCCGCAGTCATTTCAACGACTGAATCCAGCAACAGGAAATAACACTTTGCAGTGTTATTTCTTTGCGCGACTAAATGTCAGGTCACATGGCGTTGTAACTTACGTTACTGACATTGTAACGCATATAAAGTTACCGACATTTTATTCGTAATGCATTACAGCAAAAAGGAATGCATTACTGCAATTGCATTAGTTTTGTAAAGCGTTACTCCCAACACTGGTCATTATTGGCATTTATTTTTAATAATTAGGCTTATATACCTACATATTTATCTTAATTATATATTTTCACAGTTATGTTATGCAGGTAGTCTTTAACTCTACGTGTGATTTTCAATAAATGTGTTTTTCTATCAGGACAAGACCAGAGTCTCCTGAATCTGCACATGGACCCAGCTGTGTGTCCTTCAAGAGTGACCGGTCAATGGATGCTGTGATTGATTTTAAACAAAGATATCCATCTGACATAAAGTAAGTTATCAGTACCATATAATGAGATGCATATATGTAGTATTATAGAAGTATTTCACATAGGCATCATTTCTGCCAGACACTAGATTGTATTTGGTATTCATGCCTTTATTAGTGACAGCTTAGACATGAAAGGGGAAGGGGGGGGTGACCGGCAGGAATGTGTCTCAGGTCAGATTCAAAACCATGACCTCCACGTCGAGACCCGAGCCTCTATATATGGATGGCTCTACCACGAGGCCACCCAGGCACCCGTATATTCACCATTTCTAAACACACAGCAGAACATGACGTCATCTGGGAGCTGACCGGGCAAAGAGAGCAGTCTTCCTCACTCAGACCAGTCTGCTGCTCAAGGAGTCCTTTAAGCCAACCATATTGTAGCCCTTGTTTACTTCTTAGTTATTTCTGTTGATTCACAGTGGTGTCAGCAGCACCACCAACACTTTAATGTCAGGGGAAACCATCTGATTCAATGTTGTAATCAAAACTTTAAGTCACAGGACCTTTACATTGTGTTTGTCTCTGTGTGGACGGACATGATGTGAGCTAATTCTTCCTGATTCCTCCACAGAGTGGACCAGGAGAGCTCAGAGGTTCCCAGTGGTCAGTCGGCCCAGCAGCATCAAACACACCTGGACTCCATCTTTATGGTCTGTACATGTACAACAGCTACTTTTACATCTACTCTGTTTACAATCATCTCCATGCTGCACTTTTCAGACCAATCCAATCCAACTTTATTTGTTAAGCGCTTTAAAACAACAAGGTTGACCAAAGTGCTGTACAGAAGAATAAATAAAAAAATCAAAAGACATAAACATTATGACATAACTCAAAGATAATAGCTGCACAATAGAAAGCAATCAAAATAAGTAATTACATTAAGTAAATAAAGTCAACATCTTACTAGGTGTCAAAGGCCACAGTGAAGAGATGAGTTTTAAGACGGGATTTAAAATCAGACAAAGCAGAGACCTGTTTAACGTGCAGAGGCAGATCATTCCATAATTTAGGAGCTGACACAGCAAAGGCACGGTCACCTCTGAGCAGCTGACCATCTGACCTGAGAGAGTGAATGCTTATATAAGGGCATAGAAGTTCAGAGAGGTAGGGCGGAGCAAGACCATTCAGGGCTTTAAAAGCAAATAAAAGAATTTTGATCCTAAATTCAGTAGGCAGCCAGTGGCGTGAGGCTAAAATGGGGGAAATGTGCTCATGTTTACGTGTGCCGGTTAAAAGACGTGCAGCAGCATTCTGTACCATCTGGAGACGGGAGATGGAGGACCCACTTACCCCCACATAAAGTGCATTACAGTAATCCAGCTGTGTGGTAACAAAGGCGTGGATTACCGTCTCAAAGTGCTGCCTTGATAGTATTGGCTTTATTTTGGCCAGCTGCCTCAAGTGGAAGAAGCTTGATTTAACAACAGCCTTGATCTAACTGTCAAACTTAACCTCTGGGTCCACTGTAACCCCTATAGGTTTTTGATGCTAGGCTTAATATACTGGGCCACGGAACCCAGATCTACAGGGGGGGACCCAGTGGTGCCACCTAAAACCATCACTTCCGTCTTTTCATCATTAAAATTTAAAAAGTTCAGAGCCATCCAGGCCTTTATGTCTTCGAGACACTTATGTAGCAATCCGACAGAGTATGCATCTTTCTTTTTGAGCGGCACATAAATCTAACTGTCATCTGCATAACAGTGGAATGAAGTGCCATGCTTCCTAAGTATAGAACCAAGTGGGAGCAAAAAGAGAGAAAAGGAGAGGGCCAAGAACTGAGCCCTGTGAGACCCCACATGAGAGAGGAGCAGTGGAGGATACACAGTCACCAAGAGTAACACAGAAAGTTTGGTCAGCCAAGTACGACCTGAGCCACTCCAGTGCTATGCCCCTGATGCCCACCCATTGCTTCAAACGTGAGATCAATATTTTGTGATCCACTGTGTCAAAGGCAGCAGTTAAATCTAAAAGCACAAGGATAACACAGTCACCAGAGTCAGTAGCTAAAAAGATATCATTAGAAACTCTTAAAAGCGCTGATTGTGTGCTGTGCAGGGTTTTAAAACTGGATTGGAAAACCTCTAAAATATAATGTTCTTCCGAAAAGGCCATTAATTGACTGTGCACAATCTTTTCCAGTAGTTTGGAAAGGAAATACACTTTGGAGATAGGCCTGAAATTAGCAAGAACTGCAGGATCTAGAGCAGGTGTTTTAATCAGAGGTTGTACTACTGCATGTTTAACATTTTCAGGGACCACACCTGAGGACAGACTGCTATTAATGACTGCAATAACAGATCGTCCCATAGTGGGGAAAACCTCCTTAAGTAGTCTAGGAGGGACCGCATCATCTGGAGAACCTGAAGGCTTCAAATGGCCAACAATTTCCTGTAAAAAGGATAGTCACAGGCTCAAACTGGTCAAAAACAGCAGAACAGGGGACAAAGATTGAGGGGTCATAAGCTGAAGGTGAGATTTGAGCCCTAATTGAAGCGACCTTATCAATAAAAAAGTGAAGGAAGTTTTCACATACAGCAGTGGATGCCTCCGTACAGGCAGTCAGTGGGGCATTTAGAAGTGAGTCAATAGTGTTAAACAGAATACGAGGCTTGTGACAATTTGACAGGATATCAGCGAAATGTTTTCTTTTAGCATCTTTCACAGTTTCCTGACATTGACGCCAGCAGTCCCTTAACATTTGAAAAGACCAGTGGATTGTCAGTCTGTCCAACATGGATCTGATGTTTGCTTCCATGATTTCAGTTTGATTGTGTCGTTCATATAATCTTCTGTTCCAGCTGCTGGAGGAGAACATCGTCACTTTTGTGAAGAACGAGCTGAAGAAGATCCAGAAGGTTCTGAGTCCAGATTACCCAGAATGCTCAGAGAGTCAGAAGGAGGGTGATGATGAAGAGCAGAGGAGGAGCAGAGAGGCTTTTCTGAAGATCACTCTGCACTTCCTGAGGAGAATGAAGCAGAATAAGCTGGCTTACCGTCTGCAGAGCAGTAAGAGGATTCCTCTAGAGATTTAACTTGCTGTACTAATGGGAGGTTTACTAATGTCTCCAGAGAAGAGTCAAAGTGTGTTCCTGTTTCTTTATAAATCACGTACTGATCTTTGTTGTGTATTCATTCAGGAAGTTGTTCTGGAGTTTGTAAGCGTAAACTCAAATCTAACCTAAACCAGAAGTTCCAGAGTGTGTTTGAGGGGATTGCTAAAGCAGGAAACCCAACCCTTCTGAATCAGATGTTCTCAGAGATCTACATCACAAAGGGAGGGACTGCAGAGGTCAATGATGAACATGAGGTCAGACAGATTGAAACAGCATCCAGGAAACCAGACAGACCAGAAACAATAATCAGACAAGAAGACATCTTTAAAACCCCACTTGGAAGAGATGAACCAATAAGAACAGTGATGACAAAGGGAGTGGCTGGCATCGGGAAAACAGTCTTAACACAGAAGTTCACTCTAGACTGGGCTCAAGGCAAAGCCAACCAGGACATCCAGTTCACATTTCCATTGACCTTCAGAGAGCTGAATGTGCTGAAAAAGAGAAAGTTCAGCTTGGTGGAACTTGTTGATTACTTCTTTAGTGAAACCAAAGAAGCAGGAATCTGCAGGTTTGAAGAGTTCCAGGTCGTGTTTATCTTTGACGGTCTGGATGAGTGTCGACTTCCTCTGGACTTCCTCAACACCGAGGTCCTGACTGATGTTACAAAGTCCACTTCAGTGGGTGTGCTGCTGACAAACCTCATCAGAGGGAAACTGCTTCCCTCTGCTCGCCTCTGGATAACCACACGACCTGCAGCAGCCAATCAGATCCCTCCTGGGTGTGTTGACATGGTGACAGAGGTCAGAGGGTTCACTGACCCACAGAAGGAGGAGTATTTCAGGAAGAAATTCAAATATGAGGATCAGGCCAGTAGAATCATCACCCACATCAAGACATCACGAAGCCTCCACATCATGTGTCACATCCCAGTCTTCTGCTGGATCACTGCTACAGTTCTGGAGGACATGTTGAAGACCAGAGAGGGAGGACAGCTGCCCAAGACCCTGACTGAGATGTATATCCAATTCCTGGTGGTTCAGTCCAAAATGAAGAACATCAAGTATGATGGAGGAGCTGAGACAGATCAACACTGGAGTCCAGAGAACAGGAAGATGATTGAGTCTCTGGGAAAACTGGCTTTTGAGCAGCTGCAAAAAGGCAACCTGATCTTCTATGAATCAGACCTGACAGAGTGTGGCATCGATATCACAGCAGCCTCAGTGTACTCAGGAGTGTTCACACAGATCTTTAAAGAGGAGAGAGGACTGTACCAGGACAAGGTGTTCTGCTTCGTCCATCTGAGTGTTCAGGAGTTTCTGGCTGCTCTTCATGTCCATCTGACATTCACCAACTCTAGAGTCAACCTGCTGGCAGGAGAACAAACAACATCAACACAGTTCTACCAGAGTGCTGTGGACGAGGCCTTACAGAGTCCAAATGGACACCTGGACTTGTTCCTTCGCTTCCTCCTGGGTCTTTCACTGCAGACCAATCAGAATCTTCTACGAGGTCTGATGACACAGACAGGAAGTAGCTCACAGACCAATCAGAGAACAGTCAAGTACATCAAGAAGAAGATCAGTGATAATCTGTCTGCAGAGAGAAGCATCAATCTGTTCCACTGTCTGAATGAACTGAATGATTGTTCTCTAGTGGAGGAGATCCAACAGTCCCTGAGTTCAGGAAGTCTCTCCACAGATAAACTGTCTCCTGCTCAGTGGTCAGCTCTGGGCTTCATCTTACTGTCATCAGAAGAAGATCTGGACATGTTTGACCTGAAGAAATATTCTGCTTCAGAGGAGGCTCTTCTGAGGCTGCTGCCAGTAGTCAAAGCCTGCAACAAAGCTCTGTAAGTGTGATTTGTTCATCATTAAGTACTCTGATATCTTTCAACAGGAGTTAAATATAAATATCTTGTTTCCTTCCTGCTGCTCTCCAGACTGAGTGGCTGTAATCTGTCAGAGAGAAGCTGTGAAGCTCTGTCCTCAGTTCTCAGCTCCCAGTCCTCTAGTCTGAGTGAGCTGGACCTGAGTAACAACAACCTGCAGAATTCAGGTGTTAAGCTGATCTCTGTTGGACTGAAGAGTCCACACTGCAAACTGGAGACTCTCAGGTCAGGATTCATTAACCCATTCAACTGATGACCATTTAAAATCTGATTAACTTTAGATGATAAAACAGCTGACATGTACAGTAGCTTTGTGTCTATTGATATGGTAAATGTGGGCAGTAGTTATTAATTATATTATCATTGATTTCTGTTCTTAGAGTTACTTTCCATGAGGATTTTTCATTTTTTACTTTTGTTAAATAATTAAATGAAACAGATGCTTTTAAAGGTGTATTCTAAATCTGGACCAAAATGTACCTGGACAACAAACAAACATAAAACAAACACATGGCTCCACGTGTTGACAGAGGGTTCCTGAGTGTTTTTCTGTGTGTTTGCAGTCTGTCAGGCTGTCTGATCTCAGAGGAAGGCTGTTCTTCTCTGGTCTCAGCTCTGAGCTCCAACCCCTCCCATTTGAGAGAGCTGGACTTGAGCTACAATCATCCAGGAGACTCGGGAGTGAAGCTACTGTCAGTGGGAATGGAGGATCCTCTCGGGAGACTGGCCACTCTCAGGTACAAACACTGATGAACATAAAATGAGATATTTGTGTAGGAAGTTTTAAAGGAAAACATTTCCAGGAGCTAAAATGATAACTCCCTTTTGTTAATAACTGATTAACTGATAACTGATAACTGAACTGTAGTGTGGACACATCTCTGTATATTAAAGGAACTGTCTGTGGTTTGAAGAAATATCCTTTTTCCCTATCCTGGGATCAAATCAGTTTCAACTCGATAGAGAAAGTTCCAGGACAGGTTTAGCCTAGCTTAGCACAAAGCAATGTGCTTTCTACGCTGTAAGAAGTGTGTGGATGGAGCATTTATTTACTCTTTCAGCAGATTAGTTAGCTAGAG
Source organism: Gymnocephalus cernua (assembly GCA_023631565.1). Lineage (NCBI taxonomy): Eukaryota > Metazoa > Chordata > Actinopteri > Perciformes > Percidae > Gymnocephalus > Gymnocephalus cernua. The sequence continues at coordinate 759,076 of CM042445.1, forward strand.
GTTTAAAATGTCAGTTGCCGGTGCTGCATGGCTCATGTGATCGATCAGAGACGTACACTGATGCCTGGACCATTATTTCTCTAAGTTCCTCTTGTGCTGGGAGAGTACTGACTCTAAGTTCAAAAAGTCCCTCAAAACACTCGTTCCTGCGGTGCAAACACAATATATGCAGCTGATTAAGTAGCACAACCTCTTACGGGCCTTTTTAATCTTTCAATCCAAAACAAAGAAATCCCACTTGTTTGGAAGTCTGCTTTTGTTACCCCTTTATTAAAAGGAGGTGATCCAGCTGTTTTTACTAATTACAGGCCAATATCAAATTTGTGTGTTTTGTCAAAACGTCTTGAATCTCTTGTTTGTGGTCAACTTAAAGACTTCCTGTGATCTACTCTCTAAACTGCAGTCCGGCTTCAGGAAAAAACACAGCACCATCACAGCTGCTACAAAAGTGATAAATTATATACTTGTTGCTCTTGATAAAAAACAATGTTGTGCTTCCCTTTTTATTGATCTGTCAAAAGCTTTTGACACTATGGATTGTGTTATTTTAAAGCATAGACTTTTAAGTCTGGGACTGTCTAATCATGTTGTTTCCTGGTTCACAAATGATTTGAGTGACAGGACCCAGTGTATTAAATGTGATGGTCTGTGTTCTGAATTTTTGAATGTCCACAAGGGGGTGCCGCAGGGTTCTATATTAGGACCCCTCCTGTTCATCATGTATATTAACGAATTAGGACAAGATGTGTCTGACACTAATATGCATTTTTATGCTGATGACACAATCATTTACTGTTTTGGATTGAACCCTGCCAAAGCTGTAGAATCTCTGCAGAAAGCTTCTGATGTGGTCCAGCACACACTTATCAAGCTAAAACTGGTCCTCAACGTTGAAAAGACCAAACTAATGTTGTTTTCAAACACGAAGAAGGTCCCTCAATCTATCCCCTTAGTGTCCACTCTTGAGGGAAATGTCATAGAGATGGTTCACACCTACAAGTACCTTGGTATTTTGCTTGATGACGATATATTGCAATTTATTACCTTTTTTCCAACTTCAGATGTTTCCCAATTTCAAATTATGTCCCCAAAAGGAAACTTTGTCAACCTCTGTTTTATCTAAAAAGATACATTTCTCTGTTTGTTCATCTCACTTCATTTGTATTGCTGCACAATGGAATTGTCATGCAGACACACACATATATAATAAAAGATCGATACTTGGCATCTGTGTATCGATACAGTATTGCCACAGAAAATATCGCGATACTATGCTGTATCGATTTTTTCCCCCACCCCTAGTAGTGTGAGAGTACTTGGGGAGGTTGAAGACAAGCCGAGCTGCTGCGTTCTGAATGAGCTGCAGGGGTCGGATGGCACATGCCGGCAAGCCAATCAGGAGGGAGTCGCAGTAGTCTAGACGTTAGATGACAAGAGCCTGAACCAGAACCTGGGCCGCCTTCTGCGTTAGAAGGGGACGTATTCTTCTGATGTTATGCAGCATGTATCTACAAGATCGGGTGGTTGCAGCAATGTTAGCAGTGAAAGAGAGTTGGTCGTCAAGTGTCACACCCAGGTTTCTAGCAGTCTGGGTGGGGACCACCACAGAGTTGTCAATTTATAGTCAGGTCTTAGGTAGGGGAGCCTTTCCCTGGAATGAAAAGGAGCTCAGTCTTGTCAAGGTTGAGTTTCAGATGGTGTGTGGACATCGAAGAGGAGATGTCAGTTAGACATGCCGAGATACGTGCTGCTACTTGAGTTTCAGACTCAGGAAAGGAGAGTATTAGTTGGGTGTCATCTGCGTAGCTGTGATAAGAAAAGCCGTGTGACTGAATGACAGACCCGAGAGAGTTCGTGTACAGAGAAAAGAGGAGGGGACCCAGGACTGATCCCTGAGGAACCACAGTATTGAGTGGGCAAGGATCTGAGCTAGATCCTCTCCAAGTTACCCGGAAGGTACGGTCGGCCTGAGACATCCATATTCTGGAGTGTCGAAAGACAATCTTGTGAAAATGCTTAAACTCAAATTGGGCTTTTTCTTTCGAAATAAATTCTGTTTTTCTTTTGAGGCGAAAAAGCTTCTTGTTACTGCGACATTTTTATCTATTTTAGACTATGGGGACCTGTTGTACATGAATGCTTTGGCTAAATGTCTCCATAAGATTGACATTGCATATCATGCTTCTCTGCGGTTCATTACTAATTGTAGGGTCTTGACCCATCACTGTGAACTGTATTCTCGAGTGGGATGGCCTTCTTTGTCCTCCACAAGGCTGGGTCACTGGTTTACTTTCATTTATAAGGCCATGCTTGGTCTATTGCCCTCCTACATCTGTAACTTAATTTCATGGAAGAGTGTTGGCTCTCACTGTTTGCGTTCAAATTATCTTTTGTTGCTTGCTGTTCCACTTGCCCGTACAGAACTGGGAAAAAGGGCTTTTGTTCACTCAGCCCCTCAAACATGGAACATTTTGCAAAAAGACTGGAAATTGACTGAATTACTTTCATTGAACGCTTTTAAGCACTTGAGTCGATCCTTTGTAACTGTTTTTCATAATGTGTATGTAATTGTATTGTATGCTTGTAACTCTTTTGCTGCTTCTTGGCCAGGACTCCCTTGAAAATGAGGTTTGTAATCTCAATGGGACTTTCCTGGTTAAATAAAGGTGAAATAAAAAATGTTAAGCCCCCGCTGCTTGGCTGGAATTTGTTGGGAGGCCTGTTGATCGCTGATTGTTGTCTTTGTGTTTTTGATTGCTTTGTGGTCACTGTATAAGTAAATATGACCGGTTGTTGTGGGTTTGTTTTGGTTTCTTTGGTAATTCCATTCATTTTGACTGTATGTGATGCAGCATCCTGACATACTGCATGAAAGTGATGGCTTCAGTCAGCGTGTGTTCATGTCTCTGCAGTAGTGTATTAGGTGTCTCTAGGTGTTGAGCCTTGTGTTAAATCACGTTATTCCACACGGTAATGTCCTAGTGTCATGGTGAGGTTATTCAAAGGTGATTTAATAACTGTAGGATAGAACTAAAGGCCCAGGTGTAAAACACACGGCCCGCCACTGCTAAGGCAGTAGATAAACTGCTGGTTGCTATGGACGCTGATATCGCTGCACCCATGGATCTAGTATGTTGTTGGTATCACATGTGTTTACATGGACATGAATACTCCAGTTATGATGATTATCCTGTTTTTGATCATATTCAGGATATGATATTTAAGCTACATGGCACACAGAGAAATCAGGTTATTCACATCTCTGTAAATGCTCACCATCAGTTCTCTCTCTCTCTCTCTCTCTCTCTCTCTCTCTCTCTCGGTCTCTCTCTCTCTCTCTGTCTCTCTTTGTCTCTCTCTCTCCCTCTTCTCGTTCTTTCTCTCTTTATCTCTTTCTCCCTCTCTCTCTCTCTCTCTCTCTCTCTCTCTGTCTCTCTTTCTCTCTTTATCTGTTTCTCCCTCTCTCTCTCGTGAAATCCTGACTTAGACCTCCTCTATCTGGAAAGTGTCCTGAGATAACTTCTTTTATGATTGGACACTTTAAAGTAGATTAAACTGAATTGCATATTCTAATTGATTGACAGCCCAAATATGAATATAAAATGAGTAAATTCCAACCGTACATATGAGTGATGTAATCCCCCCCCCCCCCCCTCCTTTCAGGGTGGAGCCTGCTGGAGTCAGATGGTTGACACCAGGTCTGAGGAAGTGTAAGTGTGTTTTTAATTTCATTCATCAAACTGTGACATCACTCATTCAACCCTCTGATGTCATCATCAAAGAGCTGATTGGTTAATAACTGCAGCTGTGTTGTGTCTCCTTCTCTCCGTCAGATTCCTGTCAACTCACACTCGACACAAACACAGTGAACAGATTCCTCAAACTGTCTGACAACAACAGGAAGGTGACACGTGTGGAGGAGGATCAGAAATATCCTGATCATCCAGAGAGGTTTGACCACTTTCCTCAGCTGCTGTGTAGAGATGGTCTGACTGGTCGCTGTTACTGGGAGGTTGATACGAGAGGAGAGGCTTCTATATCAGTGAGTTACAGAGAAATCAGCAGGAGAGGAAGCAGTAAAGACTGTGTGTTTGGATCTAATGATCAGTCCTGGAGTCTGTACTGCTCTGATGGTGGTTACTCTGCCTGGCACAATAACATATTAACACCCATCTTCTCCTCCTCTGTATCTGGTAGAGTAGCAGTGTATGTGGACTGTCCTGCTGGCTCTCTGTCCTTCTACACAGTCTCTTCTGACTTACTGATCCACCTCCACACCTTCAACACCACATTCACTCAGCCTCTTTATCCTGGGTTTGGGTTCTGGGTGTTACCTGGTTCTTATGGTTCCTCAGTGTCTCTGTGTTCTCTGTAGCAGGAAAGAACTTCCTGTCCTGTGGTTTAAATGTTGTTGGAGGACGAGGCTTCACTTTGGTTTGATTGTGTCTTTAATGTTCTTCTTCTTCTTTAGTAATGGTGATATGATCTCCTCAGGGATGAAAACTAGTTCTGTATGAACTGTGTTGACTTTGAGTTTCACTTTAATCATGTTTTATTGGAGCAGCTTCAGCTGTTAGTGATTTATTTCCATAAAGAAACAGAGTCGATGTTGACATGAGTTCATCATGTTTTAACAAGAGAGAGAGGGGGGGAAGGGGGGGGGAGAGGGGAGGGAGAGATAGAGAGACAGAGAGAAAAAGCTAGAGAGAGAGAGAGACGGGTAGAGGGAGAAGGAGAGAGAGACGGGAGAGAGGGAGAGAGACAGAGAGAGAGAGAGGGGGAGAAGGAAAGAGACAGAGAGAGAGAGAGAGAGACAGACGGGGAGAGAGGGAGAGAGAGAGAGAGACGGGGAGAGAGACAGAGAGAGAGAGGGAGGGCAGTCAGTGATCTTCTGGGTGGAGGTGATGACCCTCTGGAGCTCTTTGCTCTCTGCTGCTCTGCAGCTAGAAAACTATATCCAGATGCAGTACTGTACCTACTGCATGCTCAGTAAGTCAGTGTACTCTTACTGCATGCTCAGTATGTGTTTAGTATAAAAACGTCTGTAGTCTCACATGTACCTTTCCGCTAATTTCACTGTGATAACAAATTAATTATTATGTTTTATTCCTATCTTTATTCAAGAGCATATTCTTTCAATTTTGAGAAAATTTGTCCTTGATTTTACTTCCAGATTTTGTAATAATTTCCCTCAAAACCTTGCTCTTGTTGAGTTTAAACAAGTTAAAACAATGCTGGTCTTTGATATCAATGTACTTTGATGTTGTGATGTATTCACAATGTACGCTGTAGCTGAGTTAGGCAGGAAAACTGCATACCAGAAATATTTCAGGTTATTGTTATTAACTAATGAATTAACTTTGTATGAAATAATTCAGAATGATTGAACAGATTCCTCGTGAACATTGTAAACTTCTTCCACTTCCTGTCCTTTAAAGATGAAAGCTGTGATCATCAAATTGTAGAAATGCCATTGACGTGTGTCATGTTTATTTTTGAGTTCTGTCTCTTCATAATAAAAGCATAAAGTTACTGTGAGAGAGCTTGTGGTTTTTCTGTTTAACTTTTCCACACAATAAGACGTCTTGGTGTCCCAGAGCTCTTTCAGGTTGAGCTGCAGCGTGAGAAACCCTCCAATCAGAGCAGTCAAGTACGTAAGTCTTTCACTTCTTCATTTTCATATTGTGTTGAGTTCAGGGAGCCAAGAGTCTGTCTGTGTTCTCTCCACGTTAGTTATCTGCTCAGCCAGCTGCTGTAACTTCACTCTGTGGTAGTAGTACTTTTCCTGCAGTAACATGTCTGAATACCTGCTAAAATACTTCTTGTCCTCCATTATCTGACATTGTATTACTCTGCACATCCACAGTTTACACACAAAGTATGAATCAGCAGTAAAACATGATGTAATGTTCCAGAGAATCAGCTCTCACTGCTACTTCTACATCAAGTACATTTAGTAACAGAGCAGGATGTTGGACAGAGTATTTTCACTGTGTAGTATTAATAGTTTTGAGTAGCCTACTTCTCCCACTGCGTCCCTGAGTCTGTTTAACGATAAAGTTTGTTCATCACATTTAAAACATGTTGGAACTCAACGTGTGGAAAGTTTCTCGTGTTGCATTCACGGGACAAAGGAAGAACAAACACACACTGACAACAACAACCACAGTTACACAGAGAGAAGAAACAAAGCTTTTATTGTGAAAATCTGCTTCCTGACAGGTGGAGCTATGACTCATCAGGAAAAACTAATCACCTGAGTTGTTCGACACGTCGACATTTTGGACTGTTGAAACTATAAGTTGCTGTTTGATAATTTAACAACTCTTCAGGTAAGTTTCTGGCTCTGTAATGTTAAATATAATGTTTCTACCTCACTTCTTATTTCCTGAGAAAGTGTGGACGACTCTTGTGTTGAAGATAAATCTACATGTTGTAGCATGAACTACTACAGAGGAGGTTTTAAATACTTTGCCAGGTGTTTCTGCGTCTGTCTGTCCCAACCGTGAGGCTGCAATCAGGAAACTTTACAGCTGTGTAGTTGAGATCTAAATAAAGGCTGAGTTTGAAGATGGGTGGGGTCTGACCTTTCTCCTGCTGTCAGAAAACAAACCGTCGTCTCCACCAGCGTAAAGTCAGACACAACAGGACTTTACTGTTTCCTCTGGAACCTTTCAGAATAAAATGTAGTGACCTAAATGCCTCTGTTACGGTTGTAGTGATGTGTGGAGGAGTAGTGTCTCCATTCGTTTACAGTCTACACAAGACAGAAAGGTGAGATTGATTGTCATAATGGAGTCTTGTCTCCATTAGAGGACAGAAAGACGACATTAGTCCTGGAGTCTTTCCAATGTTCCTGTTCTCCCAGAAAGATAATGAATGACAGAGCAAGATGAGCAGAGAGCAGAAATCATTTAGTGAAGAGCTTCAGACTTTATTTAAAATTAAAATCTTGTCTCATCACGTGAGCTGGGTGTCTCGTCACACCCCTACTGACATCTGAAGGCCTGTTTAAACTAAATGTAGCTTAAAGATATATCTCAAACAGTAACGACAAATAGTAACTTGATCTGACCTGAGAGTCTCCAGTGTGAAGTGTGGACTCTTCAGTCCAACAGAGATCAGCTTCCATCCGTAATCCTGCAGGTTGTTGTTACTCAGGACCTGGGGTCTCATTTATAAACATGGTGTACGCATAAAATGGGGCTGCAAATGTGTGTAAGCCACTTCCCACGCAAAGGTATGAAATAAAATCTTGACTTAGACCCCCTCTATGTGGAAAGTGTCCTGAGATAACTTCTCTTATGATTGGACACTTTAAAGGAAATTAAATTGAATTAAATATTTTAATTGATTGACAGCCCAAATATGAATATAAAATGAGTACATTCCAACCCTACATTTGATCAGATCAAAGCCCCTTCCTCCTCCTTTCAGGATGGAGCCTGCTGGAGTCAGATGGTCGACACCAGATCTGAGGAAGTGTAAGTGTGTTTTACATTTCATTCATTAAACTGTGACATCACTCATTCAACCCTCCGATTTAGGGCTATTGATTATTTTAGTAATTGAGTATTCTACCAATTATTTCATCGATTATTTGAGTAATCGGATAATAAATACTTTTGTTTCATTGAAGAGCAATAATATACAATAGTTTGGTTTAATTTTTGGATAAAGCAACATTTGTATTGCCTACATTGCTTACAATATAATCTCTCAAAAAACAAAATATATTAAGTGCCATTTTACATTGTTTCTAAAGAAAGTTTTCTGAAATGCAACAACAACCTCAAACTAAGGCATACATTAAACATACATAAACATTACCTTAAGTTCTGCAACTTAACTTTCAGAACTACAAGTTTCAACCTGAGACTAATCTGTATATAGGCCTATATGTAAATATTAGTTATACTCAACCTATTATCATTTATATATTTGATTGCAATGCTACACAGCTCTGTTACACTTATGCTAGTAGATCGTTGATCAGCTGTTTCTCCGTAAAGAGAGAGAGTGAGAGAAAATGGTGCGCAGCAATCAGATGTTTTTCCAAAGGGAGAGTCAACAAGTTGGCTCTTTAGATCATACTGTGGTCACCACTACGTATTTTTTTATCTTTGTTTTTGGTAGTTGTTGTGTTTTGGTTTCATCGTCCATATGACTCTGTGATTTATTTTTGTCGGGTCCGCTTCGTGGAATTGATGATTAAGTTAGACTCAATGTTTTCTGTTGAGATGCTGAAGCATTGATGTCGTGCTATTATTGTGGTAAGCTAGTTTTATTTTGCAGTAGACTCACTGTACATAGTTTGTTTTAATTACATTTGAACTGATTCCAAACTTTGGACACTTGCTGTCGTTTTCTCCAGCCTGTCTCTTCTCTTAGCCCCTCTATGGGGTGCCAAATGTAAAAGTTTGGTTACAATTTTTTAGCTGATACATTTTCAACATTTAGCTCACTTTCCTCACATTTAGCACATTTCCTCACATTTGAGAAAGAAATGATATATATATATATATATATATATATATATATATATATATATATATATATATATTATATCTAAATGTTAAATCTAAATGTTAAATATATATCTAAATATATCTAAATCTAAATCTTAAATATATGTCTAAATATTATATCTAAATTTAAATCTTAAATATATATCTAAATCTAAATGTTATATACAAATGTGTCACCAAGTGTAAAGCTAAATATTTAGAAAATATTAAAATCCCCAAGGAAACCACAGCCACTGCAGTCGCTTCAAATCACGCTGCGAAATTATGAGTCTCAACTCTGAAAACTTTGAAGCAAATTGTCAATTCTGCAACGATTTTCGGAAGACTGCCTATATTTGAAATCTAAACAGTTCATTTCTTGCCTAAAACGTTATCAGAAGTGATTTTAATGATTTATAAGATGGTGAAAATGGTTAAAAATGTCCCGCTGTTGCTCTGTCTGCAAGTACAGACGGCGTGCTGCAAGATCCGGTTTGAAGCCACTGGAGTGGGCGTGGTTTCCTTGGGGATTTGAATATTTTCTAAATATTTATTTTTACGCTTGGCGACACATTTAGATTTAACATTTAGATTTAGATATAACATTTAGATTTAACATTTTTATATATATATATATATATATATATATATATATATATATAATTTCTGTCTCAAATGTGAAGAAAATGCACTAAATGTGAGGAAAGTGAGTTAAATGTTGAAAATTTATCAGCTAAAAAATTGTAACCAAACTTTTACATTCCGCACCCCTCACTATTTACGCTCTGTTTCTTCATTTTGTAATCTGTCTTCATGGCGTGTGTCACCAGCAGCGTCAGCCCGTTGTGTGACAGTAATAATCATCTGTGCGGAAACATCGTGAGTGATACAACATTGGTAACATTGATTAAAGTTCCGAGGCAAATCATTTTACATCAAGGAATCGTTTCAGCCCTACTCTGATGTCATCATCAATGTGCTGATTGGTTAATAACTGCAGCTGTGTTGTGTCTCGTTCTCTCCATCAGATTCCTATGAACTCACACTTAATACCAACACAGTGGACAGAAGACTCAAACTGTCTGACAACAACAGGAAGGTGACATATGTGGAGGAGGAGCAGCCATATCCTGATCATCCAGAGAGGTTTGACTGCTGGCCTCAGCTGCTGTGTAGAGATGGTCTGACTGGTCGCTGTTACTGGGAGGTTGAGGTGACAGGAGATGTATATATATCAGTGAGTTACAAAGGAATCAGCAGGAGAGGAGAGGCTACAGACTGTTTGTTTGGATTTAATGATCAGTCCTGGAGTCTGATCTGCTCTGATGATGAATACTCTGTCCATCACAATAACATAGAAACAGACCTCTCCCCCTCCTCTGTCTCTGGTAGAGTAGCAGGTCTCTCCTGCCCCCCCTCTGGTAGAGTAGCAGTGTATGTGGACTGTCCTGCTGGCTCTCTGTCCTTCTACACAGTCTCCTCTGACTCACTGATCCACCTCTACACCTTCAACACCACATTCACTCAGCCTCTCTATCCTGGGTTTGGGTTGTGGTTCAGGTGTCATGGTTCCTCAGTGTCTCTGTGTTGTGTGTAGGATGGAGAGTCTCCTCCTGGTTCTGGTTCCACAGTGTCTCTGTGTTCTGTGTAGGATGGAGAGTCTCCTCCTGGTTCTCACTGCTGATTACTTGAGTCTGTACAGGATCACACATAATTATTTCAGGTTATAGTTATAAACTAATGAATTAACCTATGACATGTTGCTTTTTGGATGATGTTGTCCCCTAATACTGTATTTGAAGTCTCTTTTATATAGGCCTTAGTGGTCCCCTAATACTGTATCTGAAGTCTCTTTTATATAGGCCTTAGTGGTCCCCTAATACTGTATCTGAAGTCTCTTTTATATAGACCTCAGTGGTCCCCTAATACTGTATCTGAAGTCTCTTTTATATAGGCCTTAGTGGTCCCCTAATACTGTATCTGAAGTCTCTTTAATATAGACCTTAGTGGTCCCCTAGTACTGTATCTGAAGTCTCTTTTATATAGACCTTAGTGGTCCCCTAATACTGTATCTGAAGTCTCTTTAATATAGACCTTAGTGGTCCCCTAATACTGTATCTGAAGTCTCTTTAATATAGACCTTAGTGGTCCCCTAATACTGTATCTGAAGTTTCTTTCCCGAAATTCAGCCTTGGTGCCGAATTCCAGCAACTAGAGCCAGTCCCACAATGAGCTTTCCTCAGCACGTGCCATTTCTGTGTCTGCAGCTTTAAATTATATTGAGGAGGAGAGAGGGGGGGCAAGGGGGAGGGTGGGGGTGTGGCCTTGACCAACTGCCACCTTGTTTCTTTGCAAGCCATGATGTCTCTCTCTCTTTCTCATGGACGGGCCAAATTCTCTGGGTGGGCAAAGCAGAGAAAAGGGAGGTAACCTTTCCCCCTTATGACGTCATAAAGGGAAGATTCCTGATTGGCACATCTGAGCTTTACCCAGGATACTCAGGGCTCGGTTTACACTTATCACCATTTCAAGCCAATTGGGGACCATAGGTAGGCTGGGGGAACTCATATTAATGTTAAAAAACCTCATACAGTGACATTTTCATGCCATGGGACCTTTAAAGATGGAAGCTGTGATCATGAAATTGTGGAAATGCCTTTGACTTGTGTCATGTTTTGTTTAGAAATCTGTCTCTTTACACAATAAAAAGTATAAGTTACTGTGACGCGTTTGTGGTCTTTCTTTTTAACTTTTAAAGTCAGTGAACTCCAGGATGGTGGTGGGGGGGGGGGGGGGGTGGATTCATCGAGTACTCTCTACTTGTTTGCTGTTCAGGATCTTTTTCTAATTATTTCATTCCATCTATCCTTCCATCTTCGTCCGCTTATACGGGGTTGCGGGGGGGCAGCAGCTCCAGCAGGGGACCCCAAACTTAGGATGCAAAAGGAGCAGCAGCTCTACTCCGAGATCCTCACGGATGACTGAGCTTTTCACCCTATCTCTAAGGGAGATGTCAGCCCCCCTCCTGAGGAAACCCATTTCGGCCACTTGCACCCTGGCTCTCATTCTTTCGGCCATGACCCAGCCTTCATGACCATAGGTGAGGGTAGGCTCCTTCCACCGCCCTATTACCTGCTAAGTTGAGGTCAACAAGGCCCCATCCTTACTGTACACAGCTTGGATGGTTCCCCCTTCCCCCTCCTGAGGTGGCGGACGGTTTTCCAGAAGCACCTTGGTGCCGACCGAAGGTCCTTCTCCATGTCTTCTCCAAACTTCTCCTTCACCCGCTGCTTTGCACGTCAGAGGCTGCAGCCCATTGGGCCCGTCAATACCCTGCAACTGCCTCCGGAGTCCTTTGGGATAACATATCACGGAAAGACTCCTACAGTCGGACGGCTTCCCTGACTACCGGTGTCCACCACGGTGTTTGTGGGTTACCGCCCCTTGAGGCACCTAAGACCCTATGACCACAGCTCCCCGCCGCAGCTTCAGACGTTCCCAATTTATCCGCACAATGCGTTTGGGCTTACCAGGTCTGTCCAGAGTCTTCCCCCACCCCCTGACCCAACTCACCACCAGATGGTGATCAGTTGACAGCTCCGCCCCTCTCTTCACCCGAGTGTCCAAAACATACGGCCTCAGATCAGATGAAACGATTATAAAATCGATCATTGACCTTCGGCCTAAGGTGCTCTGGTACCAAGTACAGTTATGAGCATCCCTATGTTCGAACATGGTGTTTGTTATAGACAATCCATGACTAGCACAGAAGTCCAACAACAGACAACCACTCTGGTTTACATCAGGGGCGTTTCTAGGACTTGAGGAGGTTCAGGGCTTACCCTGGACATATTTAAATGAACTGAATGCAATGCAAAACGGCTATTGGCCCAGCTTGTTAATAGCCAGTGTATGTTCATTTTAGCTTCCAGTTTGTAGATGTTATTTAGATGGCACCAACATCTGGCCTAATCATAACTGGTCTGGCAACCCAAAGAAGAAGGTTTTGTTTCCAGATTTGTGAGGTGACTTATGATGTGATGGGTCTGGGAGTCTACCCCTCGAAAATTTTGAGCATTAAACACTTCATTTCCTACATTCTGGTGAATTTGTATGCACCTATTTCTACCTTTTTCTGAATCAATATGCTGGAAATATATTTATGTAAAGGGAAAATATAAAAACATAATGGAATATATTGCTGTAATTAGGCTCTCAGGTATTCTGTATTACTTTCAACTATTTATTCTCCTGTAGATCAACTTTTCTAATTATATCTGAGTCAGAACATATGCTGCCTATATCATTTACTCCTCTTTTGCATCTTTTGTTGAGGAAGTAACTCCTTAAATGTGCATATGACAATTATTCACCTCAATGATACATTATTAACTTTAATGAATTAATAAACCTCTGGACTGTAATATTTTAGATGTTTGTGCAAGATTTTGGCTCATGTTCAAAACTTTGTGAACATTCAAAATATATCTCATCTGTGTTCTCTCTTTGGAGGAGTCGTGATATTTTGAGAAAAATAAAGTTATAATAGGCTATTACAAGAATAAAGTCACTATATTTCAGAAAGTAATCTACCTGCACCATAGTCTGCTGTGCATTACGTGATATCTCTGCCGATACGGTAGACCTCAGACCTCCTGTCCCCGTCTGGGTCTCTGGTCTCTGAATGACACAGAGTTTAGGGAAGTGGCTGAACGCTGCTCTACGTCGGAGGTGGAAAACCAGAACAACGGCAGAAATACACGGAGCACAAACGCGACACATCTGCCGCAGCATGCCAACAGCAGAGTAAATGTAAATGGACTGTATTTATATAGCGCTTTTCTAGTCTTAACGACTACTCAAAGTGCTTTAACATACAGGAACCATCCACCATTCACACACATTCATACACTGTGGCCGAGGCTGCCGGACAAGGTGCCACCTGCTCATCAGATAAACATTCACACACATTTACACTCCGATGAGCAGCATCGGGGGCAACTCTGGGTTCAGTGTCTTGCCCAAGGACACTTCAACATGCTACTGCAGGGTGCAGGGATCGAACCACCGACCTTCTGATTGGTAGGTCACTCTACCACTGAGCCACAGTCGCCCAGAGTGCATCCATAAAGCTGAAGCTGCACAGCTTTTTACAGCGAGAGTGGCCACTAAGCGACGTCCGCTTTCATATTTCTCAGTCAACTTGTCAAGATACATTCGGGGCTGAAGATCAGGGAGTCCGTTCCTCCCAATCACGCCTCTCCATGTGTCTCCGTCATCGCCCACGTATACGCGATGAAGTCCCCCAGCAGAACTATGGAGTCCCCCGCCGGAGCCCCATGCAGGGCTCCATTCAAGGTCTCCAAGAAGGCCAAATACTCCGAGTCTTTGTTTGGTGCATATTCATGAACAAAAGCCAGAGTTTCCCCCCCACAAGTGAGTATCACCACACCCGGGCCGTACTCCAGATACTGTAGTACAGCTTGTGTAGTATTAGTGAGTGTAATGGGCCAGTACTCCAGATACTGTAGTACAGCTTGTGGAGTATTAGTGAGTATAATGGGCCGGTACTCCAGATACTGTAGTACAGCTTGTGTAGTATTAGTGAGTGTAATGGGCCAGTACTCCAGATACTGTAGTACAGCTTGTGGAGTATTAGTGAGTGTAATGGGCCGGTACTCCAGATACTGTAGTACAGCTTGTGGAGTATTAGTGAGTATAATGAGCCGGTACTCCAGATACTGTAGTACAGCTTGTGGAGTATTAGTGAGTGTAATGGGCCGGTACTCCAGATACTGTAGTACAGCTTGTGGAGTATTAGTGAGTGTAATGGGCCGGTACTCCAGATACTGTAGTACAGCTTGTGTAGTATTAGTGAGTATAATGGGCCAGTACTCCAGATACTGTAGTACAGTCGGAGGGAAGACACTGTTGAATATAAATAAAGATCTGATCCCTCCTCGACATGTGCTGTTATATTTAGACCCAGTTAAAGGACACACACAGAGAAAAGTTAAAGGTGAAGGGAAAGGGTAAAGAGAGAGTGTGTGTGTGTGTGTGTGTGTGTGTGTGTGTGTGTGTGTGTGTGTGTGTGTGTGTGTGTGTGTGTGTGTGTGTGTGTGTGTGTGTGTGTGTTTTGCGTGTGTATGTGCGCGCGTGTGTGTGTGTGTGTGTGTGTGTGTGTGTGTGTGTGTGTGTGTGTGTGTGTGTGTGTGTGTGTGTGTGTGTGTGTGTGTGTGTGTGTGTGTGTGTGTGTGTGTGTGCCCTTTGCAGTGAAAGCTGAGTCTCTCTCACATTTCCCCTTTAGATGACCTTTGACCTTTCCTATCAGATTCAGGGACCGTCGTCCAGTTCCTCACCAGAGAGAAATATATATATATATATATATATATATATATATATATATATATATATATATATATATATATATATATATATATATATATATATATATATATATATATAATAAACAAATAATACAAATGAAATGTAAATACATACAAATAAAATTACTAAAAAATAATTATAAATCTAATGATAATAAAATAATAAATATTTAAATACAATAAATAAAATAAATAAATGAAAAACATTTAATATTATAATGATAATAAAAATACAATAAATTTGTAAAAAAGTAAGAAAATAAATGTGGAAATATAAAAAGAAAGAAATACAATAAAACAAGTTAAATAAATGTTTTCCAACTCTTTCTCGATGCTTTTTCAACATGTTTTGACTCTTTTCCGAGGCTTTCTTTTGTGACGCTTTTTAACAATTTCTTTTCTTTTTCTTTTGCAGATTTATTCTGTGTTTTCGGGGACTCCTGTGCCTCCATAAAACCTGATTCAGACTCAGAGGAAACACACTAAACTACCTGTATACATGTTCATGAGTGTTTAGTAAACCTCTGTGTCAGCAGCTCTTTCTGTTTGTCCCATGCAGACACTCCCTGCCCTTCCTCCCCCCCCCCCCCCCCCCCCTTCTCCCCCTCTCTGATGTCGTCTATAAAAACCCTGCGGCGGGACACACGGGCACTTTCCACGTCAGTCAGTCGGACGGTCACACAGTCAGAGACTCTTCAGACTCAGGTGAGACTGTTTCCTCTTTGTTTCATGTCTTTTATTTTATTTTGAAAGTCTGGTTCAGTCTGCAGACACACACACACACACACACACATACACACATACACACACACAGACGCTCACATATACACACACACACACACACACACACACACACACACACACACTGCAGGTGTTCTTCCCCATTTTCCACATTGAAATCATTTTAAAAGTTGTTTTCTAGCTCAATGTTTAATGATCTAAAAACACCCTGGTGAAGGGGTGGGGGGGATGGGGGGGGTTCAGATGTTTTGGGGGTCATGACATCATCCTTTCATTTAAATGTTATTGGTTGTGTGTCGCGCTCTGGAAGGTAGAGAGTAAATATAACTGCATCACGTTTAAATAAATCCCTATTGAGTCTCTCTCAAGTGTTAAAGTCGAGTCACTATCGCTGCAAGTCTCACGTTCTTCATTTTAGGACTCGAGTTTCTCCCCCCCCCCCCCCCATTGTGTTTTTTGATTCTTTATCTCGACCAAAAGACACAGAAACTCTGCCGCTCCGACCTTTGACTCTGAGATCTCAACAAACAGAACAAAGTCCAGAACCTGAACGCTGTGTTTAACAAGGAGAGCCTGAACTACACATCTACTACTAACTAGTGCTGTCAAACGATTAAAATATGTAATCGCTATTAATCGCATTAATGTCATAGTTAACTCACGATTAATCGCAATTAATCGCACATTTTTTATCTATTCTAAATGTCCCTTGATTTCTTTTTGTCCCATTATATTTTCTCATTTTAATTCTCTTATCAACATGGAAAAGTGGATCAGCTGCTTTGTGACAATGTTTCTTTATTGAAAACAACATTGTCATATATATATATATATATATATATATATATATACGTAGTGATCAATTTCACAGTAACATTCACACTTAGAGCTAATAATCTGTCACATAATGTAACTCAGTCCATCAATAAAAGGGTAAACAAAATACTTTGTCACACAAACAGCTTCAACAAAACAAAACACGGAGATACAAAATAATATTACACAGTGCACATGTAAGGTAAACTAGGACTCAGCCTATATGCAGTTAAACCACGGCGTAATACTTTAGCTTTGAACATAGCCGTGAGACTCATCAGCCAGCCTCGTATTACTCAGAGAGAACGAACAGTAACTGTTACCAATAAAAGGTAATCAGACTACTTCTTTGCTTTGAGGCCAGTTACTCAGACAGACGTGCCTGTTGACGTCTTCAGACAACAGGAAGCTCCTTCTTTAGTCCAACACGCCCAGACAGTGAAAACAACCATCAGAAGGTGCTGATGTGGCCCGTGTTGCTGAGTACTGGCGTGCAAGGCGGCCGTGTCACCGCGTGCCCCGTCATGTGTGGACCACCATCCTGGGGACAGTCATCCATGCTCTGCCTTGTAGCGCTGCAGACATCGCTCAATATACTGTCCTCCTCTTCATCAGACGAAGACTCGTGTGCAAGCCGGGTCCATTTCGGCGTCTCGAGCTCGCCATCCACTCAAAGCGTAACGTTAGCCTGCTACTCTCCGGCCGGCTGCGTGCGGCGTGCCTGTTGTTCTGTTCCTGGTCCGGGTGGATCCGGTGTGGTGTTGTAGTTTTTCTAACGTTAGTTGTTGTTGCAACAGCATGTGAAAAAAACTACAAAGTTTGCGCGGCCAAAGAGAACGTTAATCTCACGATAAAAAAAGTGACGCCGTTAAAATGGGTTTATGTTAACGCCGTTAATTGTTAATTGTAGTTTAACTGACAGCACTACTATTAACCAGGGGAGCCTGAACTATACACTACTATTAACCAGGGGAGCCTGAACTACACACTACTATTAACCAGGGGAGCCTGAACTACACACTACTATTAACCAGGGGAGCCTGAACTACACACTACTATTAACCAGGGGAGCCTGAACTAAACATTACTATTAACCAGGGGAGCCTGAACTACACACTACTATTAACCAGGGGAGCCTGAACTACACATTACTATTAACCAGGGGAGCCTGAACTACACACTACTATTAACCAGGGGAGCCTGAACTACACAGTACTATTAACCAGGGGAGCCTGAACTACACATTACTATTAACCAGGGGAGCCTGATCTACACACTACTATTAACCAGGGGAGCCTGAACTACACACTACTATTAACCAGGGGAGCCTGAACTACACATTACTATTAACCAGGGGAGCCTGAACTACACACTACTATTAACCAGGGGAGCCTGAACTACACATTTACTGGAAGTACTGTTAGCAGGAGTAATCAGAGTAGAAGTGTTGTTAGTAGAAGTAATCAGAGTAGAAGTACTGTTAGTAGTAGTAATCAGAGTAGAAGTACTGTTAGTAGTAGTAATCAGAGTAGAAGTACTGTTAGTAGTAGTTGGCATCAATCATTTGCATGTTGGCCTCAAACACAACGTCAGAGAACAGGTTGGACTCTGGATTTGTGTGTGTGTGTGTGTGTGTGTGTGTGTGTGTGTGTGTGTGTGTGTGTGTGTGTGTGTGTGTGTGTGTGTGTGTGTGTGTGTGTGTGTGTGTGTGTGTGTGTGTGTGTGTGTGTACAGATAAAGATAAAGGCCACACAAGGTTTCAAGTGTATTGTAAGCACTCAGCTGTTCTGTTGACATATCTGAGCAGTTGCACACACACACACACACACACACACACACACACACACACACACACACATAACTGTCATTCTGCAGAGGTCTGTCCAAACACTTGTGCAGTTTAACCCTTGTACTCCTGCTAACATGCTAAGGTGCTAACATGCTAATCCTGTTGTTAATGATTGAAGCAGCTGAGGCTGTCCCACCAACAGGTTCACAGTCAGAGTAGATGTCACACAATATACATACATAGTACATGATAACTTGTAATACTATGTCTGTTTTCTCTCTTGTTAGTGGGTAAATAAGGGCCCATGGTGTAGTTAGGGGCAGCCTAGGGACCACTGACATACGGGGGGGGGGGGGGGGGGTTCAGAACTGCAGTTATCAGAGAGGCTGATATCATATCACAGTCACAAATACCGCTTCAAATGTCACTGTGTGTGTGTGTGTGTGTGTGTGTGTGTGTGTGTGTGTGTGTGTGTGTGTGTGTGTGTGTGTGTGTGTGTAACTGCTCAGATATGCCAACAGAACAGCTGAGTGCTTACACACACACACACACACACATAAAAGCTGTCTGTGTGTGTGTGTGTGTGTGTGTGTGTGTGTGTGTGTGTGTGTGTGTGTGTGTGTGTGTGTGTGTTGTGTGTGTGTGTGTGTGTGTGTGTGTGTGTGTGTGTGTGTGTGTGTGTGTGTGTGTGTGTGTGTGTGTGTGTGTGTGTGTGTGTGCAGTAAAGCGCCAAAAGGTTTTGGGGAAAATGCATCACATGGCAAAATGCAAAAAACAAAGTTTAATAAAAGCGACCCTGATGATTTTTATGCGCCCTACATATTGTTGGATCCTCACAGGTTACATAAGCTTCCAAGTAACTCTATAACAGCAGGGAGGAAGGTCATGATCTCTGTGGAAAGGTCAGGGAAAAGGACTTACTGTATTAATAACTCAGAGGAAGATAATGGAATGTCTCACCTTCAACTCGCCCTCTCTTCTGGCACACAATGGTCTCTCCCGGTCTCCTATTGGGCACTTAGAACTGCCCGTCAGGAGTGGAACTCTGTGATTGGCTGGAACGGGACGGGGGGCGGGGTCTGGTAGGGGTTAGGGCTGCCGTCATGGAGACATCATGGCGCTACACAGGATCTCTGCTGCAGGTCAGACACACACAGACACACACCCAGGTAACATATATATATATATATATATATATATACATATAACTGGAACAATAGGCGACGGTTAAGGGGAAATTTAAGGGAAATTTGTAGACCACATTAGACCAGGTCCAGATCGAAAACCACTGTAGACAAATCTGGACTAATTTATCCTAGAGAGGCTAAAGATTGTTAAAAACGCAGTGTCAGATTCGTGAAAACTTTATTATATTTGTGGAAATGCAATAAAGGGAGATTTCATATGTAGACCACATCAGACACATTAGAATAAGAGAAATCTCCCTTTATTGCATTTCCACAAATATAATAAAGTTTTCACGAATCTGACACTGTGTTTTTAACCATCTTTAGCCTCTCTAGGCTCTTTTATGCTGCTGGTTCTGCTGGTGTATATAATATTTTACCCTGAATAGGTTCAAACCGACAGGTTTTTGTCTGTATTGTTGTGTACTAACGTTTTAGACTGATCTTTGTTGGTTGAGCGTGTAGACAGTACTGTTATTGTTGTAATGCAGTATATGTTGGAAGGTAAAAGTCTTGCTGTTTTCTCAGTTTGTCCTTTTTGCTACTTCTAGTCTTTTTGAAAATGGCCCACTCACTTTTTTGTACTGGCCCGCCCAAAATACTATTTCTGCCTCCACCCCTGGACCAGACACTTAAATTCAACTAAAATGTAACCGCGACCAATCAGTGTTGGACCTCCAGTCTGTGAGATGCCTCTCCAGACGCAGAAACCAAGTCAGTCACACCGTCAAACGTCAAGGCCCTATCCACACGGAAACGTATTTCGATGCAAACGCACATCTTTTGCATCGTTTGGGCCGATTGTCCACATGAATCCCGTAAACGCACTTTTTTGAAACCTGGTCCCAGGGTGAATTAAAAAAAAAGCCGGCTCACGTTTGGCTTCATCTGGACGGCGAAACCGCATACGTGCGTATCGATGATGTCATCCCCACACACCTCGGACTCACAGCTGACCGCCTTCAACCCAGCTGACGGCTATTATAGCAGAGGGAGCAATGCTGTTTATAAAGTGGAAGTAGAGAACTTATCAACTAGCTCGCTAATCTGTCTGCTTATCAACTCCTTGAACGGATTATAGTAACTTTTAGCACCGCTTATTGTAGAAAGGCTACCGCAAGAAAAATGTGTAGCTAGATTATCAAAAAGACATCGGATCATTGATGTTTGTTTAGCCTAGCTAGCGCACTAACGCTAGCTCTGCTAGCTCTGCTAGCTGCAATCATGTCCGATGGAGTAAACAAAGTTTACATTCTTTTTCTAGGTGGCCTTTATATAACGAGCAGTGGTGAAAGTTATTAAGGTCTAGTCCATGGATGTCTTAAGCTAAGAGAACTAGCTAATAGTCATGTTATGAAAGGAAGTGGAAGTGACTGAAGGCTGCTCTTCTTCTTCGTTCCGTTAATTTCTGTAGCAGTAACAGCGCCGCCTACAGGCCTGGCATATGAAGTACCGTGTTGAGTCATTTACAGATGGATTCATATGGACGTGAATTATCTTGAACCGAATCCAGGGAAGACGGATGCGTTTTCATCCTAACGTCTTCGTCTGGATGGGGCCTGAGACACGTTAAGAAAGAAGATCTGTATTTTGCTGTAATCCAATGACATGAAAACAAATAATCCACAGCGATCAGTAGATCACCTCGCCGTTTAAACAAAGTGGAATAAAACGTATAAAAGTCCCAATCTACACAAAACGCGCAATCAATTAGTAATCTGACAAAAATGTATATACATGACATTTAATCAACCTTTATAGCAACGTTGGCCCGGTGAGATGTCCAGACTAGTGCAGCAGTCATTATCAACAGTCTCAGGTGAGACCCAGAGCCCTGAAAAAATATTATTTTACTAAAGCAGTATATGAAATCAGATTTATTACCTATCACCATTTAGTTGGGTTGTGTTATTTA
>CM042445.1:792916-802916 GCA_023631565.1 Gymnocephalus cernua
TAATCACTACTTTTAGCGTGTATAGAGCCAGACTCCATGTAAATAATCACTACTTTTAGCGTGTATAGAGCCAGACTCCATGTAAATAATCAGGACTTTTAGCGTGTATAGAGCCAGACTCCATGTAAATAATCACTACTTTTAGCGTGTATAGAGCCAGACTCCATATAAATAATCAGGACTTTTAGCGTGTATAGAGCCAGACTCCATGTAAATAATCACTACTTTTAGCATGTATAGAGCCAGACTCCATGTAAATAATCAGGACTTTTAGCGTGTATAGAGCCAGACTCCATGTAAATAATCACTAATTTTAGCGTGTGTAGAGCCAGACTCCATGTAAATAATCACTACTTTTAGCGTGTATAGAGCCAGACTCCATGTAAATAATCAGGACTTTTAGCGTGTATAGAGCCAGCATATCTCCACATGTAAATGGGTGAATTAAGGGTTTATTCCAACCAGACCAGAGTGGTGATTGTTGGAACAGTGGAAAGTTGAACCAAGACGGCTTTTGGTAGTTTTATTTAGTTTCTGTCCACTTTGAATGAAGTGAGTTTTACGATGATAGAAGTACTGATTATTTACATGGAGTCTGGTGGAGTTTGGTGATGGTGAGTAAAAATCATGTATATAATATGTAGTAGTTTTGTGTCACATGGTGTGATACACCCATACACACACACACACACACACACACACACACACACACAGGGCCGTGACGTCAATGCTGATTGGTTGGAGCAGTTTGGGGTGAAGGCAGCTTGTTGCCGGGAAGCGAGCAGCCATGTGAAGTTTAACTGATCTGAGCCTAACTGATGGTGAATTAAGGAGAACTCTACAGCTGTAATCTTGGCCCCGTCACAAAGACACGTTGAGCTTCTGCACATGTGCACAACAGTCAGGGGGTACGGATCACCCCCCCCCCCCCTAAACCCAACAGGAAGTCAGCCATCTTGAACTTTTAAAAAAGACCGCTGGAAACTTCTTTTCTGGTTCATCCTGGTTTGTGAGTGTGTGTGTGTGTGTGTGTGTGTGTGTGTGTGTGTGTGTGTGTGTGTGTGTGTGTGTGTGTGTGTGTGTGTGTGTGTGTGTGTGTGTCTGTGTCTGTGTGTGTGTGTTTGTTGTGACGCACACAACATTCCTCTCTCACACACAGAGAGCAGGTTTTGTGATCAGTGACTTCTTTTTCTCTAATGAGGTGATTGATGAGCCATTCTTCCTGTCTGTGTCTGTGTGTGTGTGTGTGTGTGTGTGTGTGTGTGTGTGTGTGTGTGTGTGTGTGTGTGTGTGTGTGTGTGTGTGTGTGTGTGTGTGTGTGTGTGTGTGTCTGATGACGTCAGAGGCTGAATGGGGGGCGGGGTTTTGTCTGACGGGGACAAAGACAGCGGGGGGGTCATTAAACACACAGCGCTGAAGTAGCCCCGCCCCCTTCCACGGGAAATAGTTGCCAGCGACTACCCGGTCGCCGCGGTGACAGTTTACGACGATACGGGCCGACCAGAGGTCAGAGGTCAGGAAGGTCTGGGAGAAGAGTCAGCGTCAGAATACTGCTCTCTGATTGGACGGGAAGAGTACGGCTACAGGTGACAAGAACAAAGTCTTTATAATTATATACTGACTGTCTCTATGTGTGTGTGTGTGTGTGTGTGTGTGTGTGTGTGTGTGTGTGTGTGTGTGTGTGTGTGTGTCTATGTGTTTGTGTATCTGTGTCTGTGTGTGTGTGTGTGTGTGTGTGTGTGTGTGTGTGTGTGTGTGTGTGTGTGTGTCTGTGTGTGTGTGTGTGTCTGTGTGTGTGTGTGTGTGTGTGTGTGTGTGTGTGTGTGTGTGTGTGTGTCTGTGTGTGTGTGTGTGTGTGTGTGTGTGTGTGTGTGTTGCTGATATCTGTTTAAATCACAGCTGAAGACTTTTCTTTTTGATGTTTATTTCTTATAGTGAAGTTACATCGTTGAAAGTGTATGAAAATCTATATAAACATAAAAAGAGAGATTACCAAGTAACACCGGTGGGACCGGCCCCCGTTCAGGGACCGGCCCCCGTTCTGGGACCGGCCCGTTCTGGGACCGGCCCGTTCTGGGACCGGCCCGTTCTGGTGGGTTACATGTAAAGAGCAACAACAGCTTATACCTCGTCCCATAACATCTCCTGTTATATCTGCTTTCATATTTTAGCTCCTCTTTGATGTTTAACGTCTTATTCTGCTCTGTAACTTTATTCTCGTATTTTAATAGTTTTCATGTGAAGCACTTTGAATCGTCCTGTTGCTGAAATGTGCTCTACAGATAAAGCTGCCTTGGCTTAATAACTTTTTTGTCTTGATATATTGAGACCTCCTGAGACCCCCTGAGACCTCCTGAGACCCCCTGAGACCTCCTGAGACCCCCTGAGACCCACTGAGACCCCCTGAGACCCACTGAGACCCCCTGAGACCCGCTGAGACCCCCTGAGACCCACTGAGGCCTCCTGAGGGCCTTCTGAGGGCCTCCTGAGGGTCCCCAAACCACTCGTTGGGAACCGGCAGATACTTTAGGAAGGACCGCTGATTAAAAGGTGATCTGTCAGTTAATCTCTGTTAACGTCGACATCTTTCTTCCTCCAGGGTCGACTTTCTCACACCATTCAGAGTCTGTGTGTGTGTGTGTGTGTGTGTGTGTGTGTGTGTGTGTGTGTGTGTGTGTGTGTGTGTGTGTGTGTGTGTGTGTGTGTGTGTGTGTGTGTGTGTGTGTGTGCTCCGTTGCCGGGGCTGAGGAATGTGTGACATCACAGCGTTGCTGTATATAATGCGGCGTGCGGCGCCGGCAGTCAGACCCGTCCTGACGCCGCAGCAGGACAGACTCAGACCGTCAGAGCCCAATAATCAATAAAGTTTTATTGGATTTATTTTATCGACGAAGCAAAATCTGTTCTGCAGAACTTTTGGGATTTTTGTTGGAATATTTCTCTTCATCCTTCTGACTCGGTACGTTCTGCTAATACACACACACACACACACACACACACACACACACACACACACACACACACACACACACACACACACACACACACACACACACACACACAGAAACACACACACACACACACACACACACACACACACACACAGAAACACACACACACACACACACACACACACACACACACAGAAACACACACACACACACACACACACACACACACACACACACACACACAGAAACACACACACACACACACACACAGAAACACACACACACACACACACACACACACACACACATCCACACACACACACACACACACACACACAGAAACACACACACACACACACACACAGAAACACACACACACACACACACACACAGAATCACACACACACACACACACACACACACACAGAAACAAACTAACACACACACACACACACACACACACACACACAGAGACACACACACACACACACACACACACACACACACACACACACAGAAACACACACACACACACACACACACACACACACACACACACACACACACACACACACACACACACACACACATAGAGACACACACACACACACACACACACACACACACACACACACACATAGAGTCAGTATATAACTATAAAGACTTTGTATTTTTGTGTTTGCACATCAAAAAAACTAATATATTGTGAAATACCGTTGAAACGTTACTTTAGATCAGCCACACACAAGCTACCCATAGTTCACTGGGTCATCGTTAGTACAATCATTAAATATTGTAGTACAAAATAGGTGATACATGTTTCATTATGGTACTAGATGCAAATACATCCCTGTAAAAGTACTGCAGTAGTAGAGAGAATACTACAGACACAGTGGAATCATGGAACAAAACCTGAAATGTATTGATGAAAAACAATACAGTACGATCACAACATAGGTTTATTAGAATCAAAGCAAAATAATTAGCTAGGAAATAGAAAAGAAAAGACAGTACTGTAAAACATCAAATGCAGTATTCCTCAACTTGCTTGTACTGTAAACAGTAAAACAAAGAAGTGATTACTGTACTTCTACATATTCATCAACTCTGTCTTGTGGATTTGGCCGCAGGTTCTCATCTACATCACAATTAGACAAACATCTTGGAAAAAACCTTCAGGCATGGCGAACAATGTGGTATATATACATATACAGTATATATGTATATGTATATATACAGTATATATATATATATATATATATATATATATATATATATATATATATATATTCATCAGTAACGAGTTGGCAGAATTGGACAAGCAATACCAACGGCCGGCATGCATACAGTGCAGTACTGTCAATACTGTAAATAGTCTCAAAGGTAGTACATGGACCATAGAAACAGTGTCTGATAAACAGTAGTACATTACAGTAAAGGTAGTACATGGACCATAGAAACAGTGTCTGATAAACAGTAGTACATTACAGTAAAGGTAGTACATGGACCATAGAAACAGTGTCTGATAAACAGTAGTACATTACAGTAAAGGTAGTACATGGGACCATAGTAACAGTGTCTGATAAACAGTAGTACATTACAGTAAAGGTAGTACATGGGACCATAGAAACAGTGTCTGATAAACAGTAGTACATTACAGTAAAGGTAGTACATGGGACCATAGTAACAGTGTCTGATAAACAGTAGTACATTACAGTAAAGGTAGTACATGGACCATAGAAACAGTGTCTGATAAACAGTAGTACATTACAGTAAAGGTAGTACATGGTACTATATAAACAGTGTCCGATAAACAGTAGTACATTACAGTAAAGGTAGTACATGGGACCATAGTAACAGTGTCTGATAAACAGTAGTACATTACAGTAAAGGTAGTACATGGGACCATAGTAACAGTGTCTGGTAAACAGTAGTACATTACAGTAAAGGTAGTACATGGGACCATAGTAACAGTGTCTGATAAACAGTAGTACATTACAGTAAAGGTAGTACATGGGACCATAGTAACAGTGTCTGATAAACAGTAGTACATTACAGTAAAGGTAGTACATGGACCATAGAAACAGTGTCTGATAAACAGTAGTACATTACAGTAAAGGTAGTACATGGTACTATATAAACAGTGTCCGATAAACAGTAGTACATTACAGTAAAGGTAGTACATGGGACCATAGTAACAGTGTCTGATAAACAGTAGTACATTACAGTAAAGGTAGTACATGGGACCATAGTAACAGTGTCTGATAAACAGTAGTACATTACAGTAAAGGTAGTACATGGGACCATAGTAACAGTGTCTGGTAAACAGTAGTACATTACAGTAAAGGTAGTACATGGTACCATAGGAACAGTGTCTGGTAAACAGTAGTACATTACAGTAAAGGTAGTACATGGTAACATAGTAACAGTGTCTGGTAAACAGTAGTACATTACAGTAAAGGTAGTACATGGGACCATAGGAACAGTGTCTGATAAACAGTAGTACATTACAGTAAAGGTAGTACATGGGACCATAGTAACAGTGTCTGATAAACAGTAGTACATTACAGTAAAGGTAGTACATGGGACCATAGTAACAGTGTCTGATAAACAGTAGTACATTACAGTAAAGGTAGTACATGGGACCATAGTAACAGTGTCTGATAAACAGTAGTACATTACAGTAAAGGTAGTACATGGGACCATAGTAACAGTGTCTGATAAACAGTAGTACATTACAGTAAAGGTAGTACATGGGACCATAGTAACAGTGTCTGATAAACAGTAGTACATTACAGTAAAGAATGATGATGAAATATTACATCCATGGATACTGTAGTCTGATTGGTTCATGCTCCACACTAATTGGTGACAATGAATCTCGTTATCTTGAAACTTTCATGATCTAAACATGGAATATTGTTTGTCTGTTTCCATACAACTATGCAGTTAGAGTACTGCAACAGTTACTTATCATTTTGAGTAGTTGTATTGATTGATAGTTAGATCATTGGAATGAAATGAATAAACAATCATCTGAAATGTAATGTGTGAATTGTTATTTGAAGTAGTAGTACTTTGATGTTAAGTTGTGTCATATTGAACAGCTGATCTTTGTTAAATGAACAGCTGATCTTTGGTTTATGTGTTTTGTATCCAAGCAATTGAAAAAAGTGTTAGAGTTTTGAAAAATGTGTATTTTGATCATTGGTTGTGAGTTTTGTGTCTAGAGTTTTGAAAAATGACGTCAAGGTTCTGAAATTAGAATCAAAGTGATTGTGAGAAACTGTAAAGTTCATGTTATTGATTTAGAATCCATTTAAACCTCGAGACCTTCAAACATCGATATGTCATTTATTAAATGTATTTGTGTCTAAATGACGTAAAAACATCTTCTATATTATATTTTGTCTGGAAACTCTTCCAACACGCTGGCGTGTGGCGTGAAAAATAGGCGTCGGTTCTATTTCTAGCAGGAACGCGTTTTCTGAGACGTGCGTGTCACGCAGGCAGCGTGCACGCTCTAACCTGTTACCATGGGAGCTGAAATAAAAACGGACACGCCACGCAGCTGACACGATCACGCCACGCTCACGCCACGCAGCCGACACGCTCACGCCACGCAGCTGACATGCTCACGCAACGCAGCCGACACGCTCACGCAACGCAGCCGACACGCTCACGCCACGCAGCTGACATGCTCACGTCACGCCACGCAGCCGACACGCAGCCGACACGCTCACGCCACGCAGCCGCCACGCTCACGCCACGCAGCTGACACGCTCACGCCACGCAGCCGCCACGCTCACGCCACGCAGCCGACACGCTCACGCCACGCAGCTGACACGCTCACGCCACGCAGCCGCCACGCAGCCGACACGCTCATTTTTAGTTAGACCGCTAACGTTAGACTGCTAACGTTAGCGGTCTGCTGTCGAGCTGCGTCTGGCGCTCTCCTCCCAGCGAGCTGCGACACAGTTGCGTATTGTCACTATGACAACTAACAACAATCACCATCTTGTTGTGTTCCAATGAAATGACCACGGGAAACAGTTCACTGGCCCTTCTCTCCATTTTATTTCTATGAACAAGTCATTCTAACTACCAGAGAGCAGAGAGGCTCTCCAGCCAATCACAACACAGGGAAATGTCTCTGTTGCCGCGGTGATGTGTTGTTTATTGATTGATGTTTTTTTTCTCTCCAAATAAAGATGGCTTCTTATTCTTCTTCTTCTCTGGTTCCTCTTGTCCTGCTCTTCCTCACTGTCGCCGTGGAGACGAGACCTTCGCCTCAACGAGACGACAAACAGGTCTGTGGTCATCATCATCATCATCATCTTCATCACCATCATCATCTTCATCACCATCACCATCTTCATCATCATCATCATCATCATCATCATCTTTATCACCATCATCATCTTCATCATCTTCATCACCATCTTCATCATCATCATCATCACCATTATCATCATCATCATCTTCATCACCATCATCAACTTCATCACCATCATCATCATCATCATTTTCATCATCATCATCCTCATCATCATCTTCATCACCATCACCATCACCATCTTCATCATTATCATCATAATTTTCATCACCATCATCATCATCTTCATCACCATCATCATCATCATCTTCATCTTCATCTTCATCTTCATCTTCATCTTCATCTTCATCTTCATCATATTCATATTCATATTCATATTCATATTCATATTCATCACCATCATCATCATCATCATCATCATCATCATCATCATATTCATCATCATCTTCATCATCATCATCTTGATCACCATCATCATCTTCATCTTCATCTTCATCTTCATCTTCATCTTCATCTTCATCTTCATCTTCATCATCATCATCTTGATCACCATCATCATCATTATCATCTTCTTCATCATCTTCATCTTCATCACCATCATCATCATCTTCATCATCATCATCTTGATCACCATCATCATCCTCATCCTCATCTTCATCACGTTTTTTTTAAGTTTTTTGCAACGTTTTTAAAACGATCTTTTTCAACGTTCTTGCAGCGTTTTTTCCGCTGTTTTTTAACTTTTGCCGACGTTTTTTAACGCCTTTTAAAAACGTTTTTGCGACGTTTTTTCAGATTTTCTTGAACGGTCTTTTTTTTTTACGTTTTGGCGACGTTTGTTCTGATGTTTTAAAAAAACAATTTCCCAGATGTTTTTGAAACGATCTTTTTCAACATTCTTGGTGGTTTTTTTCTGACGTTTTTTGCGATGTTTTTTCCGATATTTTTTCCATTGTTTTTTCCAATGTTTTTTTTAACGTTTTGCCGACATTTTTCCCGATGTTTTTGAGCGCTTTTTAAAAACGTTTTTTTAACATTTTGGAAAATTTTCTCCGATTTTCTTGAATGGTCTTTTTTAACGTTTTGGCGACGTTTCTTCCGATGTTTTTGACAATTTTTTTTAACGGTTTGGAACGTTCTACAGAGGTTAAAGTACATATATTATATACATACTACAGAGGAGTAAAGTATATATATTGTCTCCTCAGGTGTTACACTCTCTGTTCGGCTCCCGCCTCTCTTCCCTCATCTCGGCCCCTCCCACCTCTGATGACATCACAGAGGGCTCGGCCGCCCCCCCCTTCCCCCAGGCCGCGAGCGGATTGGCCGGCAGGCGGGAGGCGGTTCCGCGCTTCTTCCTGGACTTCGTGCAGCGGCAGAGGATGTCACGGCGGCGCAGCAGGAAGTCGATGTTCGGAGGGAGAGGAGGCTGCTTCGGGATGAAGATGGACCGCATCGGCTCCATCAGCGGCCTGGGATGTTAGAGACGTTACCGTGGCAACGGACTGACCACGCGTGGACTCCACGTTGGAAATTTACTAACTAAACACAGGCGGATATTTCCTGCCGACGACCCCTGACCCCTGGCTTCAAGACAGCCAGCAGACACTGTGTGTGTGTGTGTGTGTGTGTGTGTGTGTGTGTGTGTGTGTGTGTGTGTGTGTGTGTGTGTGCGTGCGTGTGCACGTGTGCACGTGTGCGTGTGCATGTGCGCGTGCGCGTGTGTGTGTGTGTGTGTGTGTGTGTGTGTGTGTGTGTGTGTGTGTGTGTGTGTGTGTGTGTGTCTATGTGGACCAGCTGCAGTCTGACTGCAGGATGTAATGAAATAGAATAAAAGAGAAACTCCACTCGGCTCTTGTTGCTTTATTTTGTCATTAATCAATATTTTGTTTCTGACAATATTATGGGATGGATCCCTACAGAGACAGACCTTTTAACATGAAACAGCCCCGAAATCACCATCACCAGGACTTTTCAGGACTTTTATCATCGTAAAACACACTTCATTCAAAGTGGACAGAAACTAAATAAAACTACCAAAAGCCGTCTTGGTTCATCTTTCCACTGTTCCAACAATCACCACTCTGGTCTGGTTGGAATAAACCCTTAATTCACCCATTTACATGTGGAGATATGCTGGCTCTATACACACTAAAAGTCCTGATTATTTACATGGAGTCTGGTTCTATACACGCTAAAAGTAGTGATTATTTACATGGAGTCTGGCTCTATACACGCTAAAAGTCCTGATTATTTACATGGAGTCTGGCTCTATACACGCTAAAAGTAGTGATTATTTACATGGAGTCTGGTTCTATACACGCTAAAAGTAGTGATTATTTACATGGAGTCTGGCTCTATACACGCTAAAAGTCCTGATTATTTACATGGAGTCTGGCTCTATACACGCTAAAAGTCCTGATTATTTACATGGAGTCTGGCTCTATACACGCTAAAAGTAGTGATTATTTACATGGAGTCTGGCTCTATACACGCTAAAAGTAGTGATTATTTACATGGAGTCTGGCTCTATACACGCTAAAAGTCCTGATTATTTACATGGAGTCTGGTTCTATACACGCTAAAAGTAGTGATTATTTACATGGAGTCTGGCTCTATACACGCTAAAAGTCCTGATTATTTACATGGAGTCTGGCTCTATACACGCTAAAAGTAGTGATTATTTACATGGAGTCTGGCTCTATACACGCTA
>CM042445.1:807916-810416 GCA_023631565.1 Gymnocephalus cernua
GGTAGTAGTTAGTGTGTAACAGTATATGGTAGTAGTTAGTGTGTAACAGTATATGGTAGTAGTTAGTGTGTAACAGTATATGGTAGTAGTTAGTGTGTAACAGTATATGGTAGTAGTTAGTGTGTAACAGTATATGGTAGTAGTTAGTGTGTAACAGTTTTTAGTAGTAGTAGTCAGTGTGTAACAGTATATAGTAGTAGTTAGTGTGTAACAGTATATAGTAGTAGTCAGTGTGTAACAGTATATAGTAGTAGTTAGTGTGTAACAGTATATAGTAGTAGTCAGTGTGTAACAGTATATAGTAGTAGTTAGTGTGTAACAGTATATAGTAGTAGTTAGTGTGTAACAGTTTTTAGTAGTAGTAGTCAGTGTGTAACAGTATTTAGTAGTAGGAGTCAGTGTGTAACAGTATATAGTAGTAGTAGTAGTAGTAAACAGTAAACTATTGGCTACACTGTTGCTTGTAGTTCAAAGTCAGGATCATGTTGTTTCATAATCAACTACATCATGTTATGTTGATGAACTACTAAATATTCTTATCATCTTCTTCAAACAAATGGCCTCTTCAACCTCCTCTTCCTCCCTGTCATCTTCATCTTCCTCCTCCTGTTCACTCTCTGTCTCTGTCCCTCTCTCTGAACCTGCAGCCTCCTCTTCCTCCCTGTCATCTTCATCTTCCTCCTCCTGATCACTCTCTGTCTCTGTCCCTCTCTCTGAACCTGCAGCCTCCTCTTCCTCCCTGTCATCTTCATCCTCCTGATCACTCTCTGTCTCTCTCTCTCTATTGGACGTTGGATATTCTTGACCTTCCAATATACAACCAACTTCGCCCAGAACCTCTTAGACGTCCTTAGCCAGACCAGCTAGACCTGGATCACCACACCGTTAGATCTGCCGTATGGTGGTCAGGAGCCATACCAACTACACACACACACACACACACACACACACACACACACACACACACACACACACACACACACACACACACACACACACACACACACACACACATGAAAACATAAACACATGTTCAACAATAACAACATAACCAGAACCTCGATCTAACAACAGCTCAGCACAAAGACCTGTTGTTGTTTATTTAACATCCTCTCTCTGTGTGTGTGTGTGTGTGTGTGTGTGTGTGTGTGTGTGTGTGTGTGTGTGTGTGTGTGTGTGTGTGTGTGTCTCAGCCATCTTCCAGATCATCCAGAGCATCAGGCAGGGGATGTGATGACCTTTGACCCTGAGGAGGAGCCGGGAGGGGACACGCCGCCATCATGACCCCGCCCCCAAAACACACTCACACACACAGACACACACACAGACACACACACACACTCACACACACACAGACACACACACAGACACACACACAGACACACACACAGACACACACACACACACACAGACACACACACACACACACACACAGACACACACACACACTCACACACACACACACACACACAGACACACACACAGACACACACACACACACACACACACACACACACACTCACACTCGTCTGTTCCTGTGGAGTTTAATCTGAGCTGTTTTTCTTCTCTCTGTGTTTTTTTACTTGCTGTTTGGTGAAAACTGATCAGATATCAGTTATTGATCTCAGCCTGTTGGTCTGATCAGATATCAGTTATTGATCTCAGCCTGTTGGTCTGCCGCTGACGTCTGACTGAAGTTAGTTCCTCTGACCTGAGGTCAGATTCTGACATTTAAAGGAACACGCCGTCATTTATATCTCATCAGATACTAACCCTGAGAACCAGAGCTGCAAACGGTCCTCCTTCCTTTCCTTCTTTCCTTCCCTACTTACCTCCTTCTTTCCTTCCCTACCTCCTTCCCTACTTCCTTCTTTTCTTCCCTACCTCCTTCCTTCTTTCCTTCCCTACCATCTTCCCTATGTACTTCCTTCTTTCCTTCTCTACTTCCTCCTTTCCTTCCCTACCTTCTTCCCTACATACTTCTTCCCTTCCTTATGTACCTCCTTCTTCTTTCCTTCCCTACTTACTTCTTTCCTTCCCTATGTACCTCCTTCCTTCTTTCCTTCCCTACCATCTTCCCTATGTACTTCCTTCTTTCCTTCTCTACTTCCTCCTTTCCTTCCCTACCTTCTTCCCTATGTACTTCCTTCTCTACTTCCTTCTTTCCTTCCCTACCTCCTTCCCTACATACTTCTTCCCTTCCTTATGTACCTCCTTCTTCTTTCCTTGCCTACTTACTTCTTTCCTTCCCTATGTACCTCCTTCTTCTTTCCTTCCCTACCTCCTTCCTTTCCTTCCCAACATACCTCCTTCCCTACGTCCTTCCTTCCTTTCCCTACGTACTTCTTTCCTTATCTATGTACCTCCTTCTTTCCTTCCCTACATACTTCTTTCCTTCCTTTCCTTCCCTATGTACCTCCTTTCCTTCCCTACATCCTTCCTTCCTTTCCTTCCCTACCTCCTTCCTTCCTTCCTTCCTTTCCTTTCCTTCACTACCTCC
>CM042445.1:817916-825416 GCA_023631565.1 Gymnocephalus cernua
GGTGTAGACGCTCCATATTCATACATGAACTGGTGTAGACGCTCCATATTCATACATGAACTGGTGTAGACGCTCCATATTCATACATGAACTTGTGTAGACGCTCCATATTCATACATGAACTGGTGTAGACGCTCCATATTCATACATGAACTGGTGTAGACGCTCCATATTCATACATGAACTGGTGTAGATGCTCCATATTCATACATGAACTGGTGTAGATGCTCCATATTCATACATGAACTGGTTTAGATGCTCCATATTCATACATGAACTGGTGTAGATGCTCCATATTCATACATGAACTGGTGTAGATGCTCCATATTCATACATGAACTGGTGTAGACGCTCCACATTCATACATGAACTGGTGTAGACGCTCCATATTCATACATGAACTGGTGTAGACGCTCCATATTCATACATGAACTGGTGTAGAGGCTCCATATTCATACATGAACTGGTGTAGACGCTCCATATTCATACATGAACTGGGGCAGACGCTCCATATTCATACATGAACTGGTGTAGACGCTCCATATTCATACATGAACTGGTGCAGACGCTCCATATTCATACATGAACTGGTGTAGACGCTCCATATTCATACATGAACTGGTGTAGACGCTCCATATTCATACATGAACTGGTGTAGGCGCTCCATATTCATACATGAACTGGTGTAGACGCTCCATATTCATACATGAACTGGTGTAGACGCTCCATATTCATACATGAACTGGTGTAGACGCTCCATATTCATACATGAACTGGAGTAGACGCTCCATATTCATACATGAACTGGTGTAGACGCTCCATATTCATACATGAACTGGTGTAGACGCTCCATATTCATACATGAACTGGAGTAGACGCTCCATATTCATACATGAACTGGTGTAGATGCTCCATATTCATACATGAACTGGTGTAGACGCTCCACATTCATACATGAACTGGTGTAGACGCTCCACATTCATACATGAACTGGTGTAGACGCTCCATATTCATACATGAACTGGTGCAGACGCTCCATATTCATACATGAACTGGTGCAGACGCTCCATATTCATACATGAACTGGTGCAGACGCTCCATATTCATACATGAACTGGTGCAGACGCTCCATATTCATACATGAACTGGTGTAGACGCTCCGGATAGAAATCTTCCGCTTCTCCCTCCTCTTCTCCGGTTAAATCCCACTAAAACAGCCTTTAATTTAACCCGGAGAAGAGGAGGGTGAAATGGAAGATTTCTATCCGCTTTCAGAGCCCCATTCCCCGGTTTAAATGGAAGGATGTCTTAGACAAAAAAAAAATCCATAAAAAAAAACATCTCGAGAAAACAAACTTTGTTATATCGAGATAACAAATTAATAATCACGAGATAACAGTGCATGAAAAAAGAAAGAAA
The DNA here is from genome assembly GCA_023631565.1 of Gymnocephalus cernua. Taxonomy (NCBI): domain Eukaryota; kingdom Metazoa; phylum Chordata; class Actinopteri; order Perciformes; family Percidae; genus Gymnocephalus; species Gymnocephalus cernua. The sequence continues at coordinate 819,336 of CM042445.1, forward strand.
TCCATGACCGTTCTCGGCTTCCGTAGCAGCCATCGTAGCTGCAGCACGTACTTTCAGCTGCGTGGCGAGAGAGAGTTGATTGCGATACGTGATCTCAACGCTAGACGGGAGAAACTTAAAGTGGAAATGGAACATTTTCAATGCTGGACTTTTAGGCCTCCTTCACACTGGCTGCGTGGCGTGAGCGTGTCGGCTGCGTGGCGTGAGCGTGTCAGCTGCGTGGCGTGAGCGTGTCAGCTGCGTGGCGTGAGCGTGTCGGCTGCGTGGCGTGTCTGTTTTTATTCCAGCTCCCATGTTAACAGGTTAGAGCGTGTCACGCAGGCAGTGTGCACGCTGCCTGCGTGACACGCCAGCGTGTTGGAAGAGTTTCCAGACTAAATATAATAGAAAAGATGTTTATACGTCATTTAGACACAAATATATTTAATAAATGACGTGTTGATGTTTGAAGGTCTCGAGGTTTTGATATGAATGCAGATATATAAATGTCATTTAAAATAATCATAATAAATAATTATTGATTTTTAAATATGTCACCTGTCAATACAGAACCAAATATTCTGGAGAATATTTCACCATCAATACTTACGGCAATATTTATGTTTATATTTATGTTCATAGGAAACATCCATGTGTCCAGACAAGGCAGCAGCAGCAGCGCCGCGTCAGACACGTTTCTGGTGAGAAAAGACATAGAAAACGGCACGCAGCCGCCACGCAACAGAAACGCCACGCTCACGCTACGCAGCCGCCATGCAACAGAAACGCCACGCTCACGCCACGCAGGCGGTGTGCAGCTGGCCTTATGATAGAGACGGCTGTACCTCTGCATTGGTCCAGGTCAGCGGCCCCATGTTGAAACTGAAACAGCGAGAGCCAAACTGAGTCCAACCAGTGGGGCAGGAAGCTTGACCCTGTATGAACAGACCAACCAAAGACCATCAGACTAGTCTATATCGACGATGGTCATTTAGGGCAGTGGTTCTCAACCGGTTTTAGACCAGCACTTCTATCCATTGTCCAGGTCTCTTACCCCCCCCCCCCCCTCCCAATCAAATAAGATGTAGGCTAAGTGCCCTAAATATTAACGCACACTAATGGAGTCTTTCAGTACGCTCTCTACAAGAACCCAGGCGGCCATCTTGATCCAGAGCCGGCGGGCGGTGGTGCTGATCCAGCGGTACTACTGCAGCTAGCAGAGTACGAGAGCCGCCGGCCACAACCCCAGGAAGTAAGGGTTCAGATACTCTAGATCCAAATATATAGGAATATAATGATACAAAATAAATTATGTTAATGTTTAACTAGAACTGTTAGAACAGTCCGAGACCCGGGGAGCGCGCGAAAGCAGAACCCAAAGCGTAACGGCGGGGAGGCAAAGGTCAGGAAATATTGAGAGGTTTGAGCTGCGAGGTCTGTGGTACGTTGTCGTTGCAAATATCCCGTCAACATTGATTGAGTAAAAGGGCCAAAACTGGTCTACGTTGAGTATAGCGCCCCCTAATGGCCGATCTTCGCCAAATTTGGTACAGAGACTCAGAGCGGCGTGCTGAACAAGCATCACAGTTTCATGTTGATATAAATTACTATGGCAGAGATATTGCAAATGTCCCATTTGCATGCATTGAGTTATTGGCCAGAACACATAAACATTGATTATAGCACCCCCTAATGGCCCTAATGGACAATCCCAAGTTTTGTGCTGATAGCATGTAATTTGGCCAAGATATGCTAAAGTTCGGGTTTGGTAGCTAGCTAGGAAGATTAGTTTGGTCGTTAATTGCGCATAGGTTAACGTAGCAAAATTCTTTTGATACATTTTTGTCAAGTCTATCTGGAGATGCTACTAACCAGGTTTTGTTTAGATTGGTTGCACAGCCTAGGAGAAGTTTGAAAAAGTTGGTTTTGCACATTGCGCGATATTTCAAAAAAACTTCTTAGAAGAAAGGGGCGTGGCCTACATCATCAGCTTCAGCTCGATTCAAGGAACACGTGGATGTAAGGTTTTCTAATGTGCGATGAGTAATGTGGGAGTTATGGGCAAAAACACGTTTGGCACCATTATAGCGCCACCTAGTGGTCCATATGTGTAATTTTTGGTATGTTAGGTCCATGAACAAGACCAATTTATAACTGCAGTACGTTCATATAAGATGATACTCTGACGACCCATTCAGGTGAAGGCAGCACCTTCATTTAAATGTGTTGCAAACAGCACAACCAGGAAGTAAACATAACCATGAGTAATTAGCGTCATTATACGAGCATTTGCATCTATTTGTGCAATAACATCTGCTGAACAGGGCCGACGTTTACTCAAAAGTGAAGATTGTAAACTATTAAAGGTGCAGTAGGTAGTACTTCTAAAAGTACCTTTCTGTCATACCTGCTGAAACTGACCCTATGTTCCAGTAGAACTACATGAAGCAGGTACTTTAAAATAAATCCAGCTCCTCTAGCTCCACCTACAGCCTGGAGGGGGATTTACAAAAATCCACCGCTCCCTGTTCAGATGCACCAATCAGGGCCAGGGGGCGTGTCTAACTGTTCAGATGCACCAATCAGGGCCAGGGGGCGTGTCTAACTGTTCAGATGCACCAATCAGGGCCAGGGCCCTGTTCATGTAAGGTTTAGCCCCATAGTGGAAGGAGGAGACATGGACTCAGGAGTTCTTCACCGGGTGCTTTGATTTATTTCTCCCCCCTTCATGGGGAAAGGGCGGTAGTGCATGGATGAATTATTACAAAAATATATCAAAAATAACAAAGAAACTAAGTACAAACTAGAACTTATCATACTAACAAATACTAAACAATGAAAAAAACCTAAAGCAGGCCCTGACTATGGGCTCTAGCACTTGCACCCTTCCAGGCCAAAACTGTTCTCCCCCTTGTGGAGCTTCTGCCTCCTTCCTTTATACCTGCAGCTCCTCCTACAAGACAAACCAAAGTTAATTGGAAATCAATCAACCTCATCCTGTTACCTCAACATTCCCCAACACTTCTGGTTACATCAATACACAAGATACCAACTATAAAACCAGCAATTAAATGGTATATGCTGAACAAGCTTCTCAAAACCAGGAAACTTAGACACTTCAGTACCCCCCCTCTGTACTGGCTTACACTTGGACCGTTCCAGGTCCTCCCCCCTATAAATTACTCCGGACTCTGTCACTCCATCACCCTGCTTGAAAATGAGAGCAGGTGAATGAAACATTTTGATAACCTTGGGTAAATCCATTAACCTAAAATAAATGCCATGAAATGAACTGTGTGTGTGTCGTATTTATCCAATCATACTTTCTACTCTTTCAACTAATACTTAAATACATTGAAAGGAAATAACATGAATTGACAAGCCATGTGTCCATTGATGCTAGCCCACCTGCTACTGGTAATGCTAATGCTACCAGTCCTATGCTAACGCTCATGCTAGGGTTAGCTTAGCATGCTAGGACCAATGCTAGCACTGGCTTAAATGAAGGCATGGGGTAACCCCATGACAGTTCAGATGCACCAATCAGGGCCAGGGGGCGTGTCTAACTGTGCAGATGCACCAATCAGGGCCAGGGGGGATCTAACTGTTCAGATGCACCAATCAGGACCAGGGGGCGTGTCTAACTGTTCAGATGCACCAATCAGGGCCAGGGGGGATCTAACTGTTCAGATGCACCAATCAGGACCAGGGGGCGTGTCTAACTGTTCAGATGCACCAATCAGGGCCAGGGGGGATCTAACTGTTCATATGCACCAATCAGGGCCAGGGGACGTGTCTAACTGTTCAGATGCACCAATCAGGAAGTTGTTGATGTTCCAGTTTTTGGTTAAGTCCTGGATCTTCACCATCCGACCTACGGCACCTTTAATTAGAAACTGTTCATAATGATAGAAAATGTATTGTTACTGTAGCTACACACCAAATGTCCTTTTTTTAATTGAGTGAATGATTATTTTTTGGGCTTTTCCGCCTTTAATGGATACGACAGCTAGGTGAGGAAGGAGAGGGGGGGGGGGACATGCAGGAAATCTTCACAGGTCGGAGTCGAACCCTGGACCTCTGCATCGAGGCATAAACCCTTCAGTAGCCTATATGTGCGCCTGCTCCACCCACTGACCCAACCCGGCCACACCAAATGTCCTTTTTTAATTACAGTAATTTAATTTTAATTACATTAAAGTCGAGGGATGACCTTCCAGAACTTTTGCTTTCTTACATATGCAGTCAGCAGGCCGCTGGACAAACAGAGCAACAGAGCAGACGGAAACACGGACGCCATCTGTGGACAGACGTCAAACAAAGTCAACGTACAAGGATACAAGGAATGACTGCAACTGATCATTAATGAGTGTTATTATACCAGATATAGTTTAACCCTCGTGTTGTCTTACCGTCAACCAACTTCTTGTTTTTCTGGGTCAAAATGTAAGAAAAAATCCAGCATTTTGGTCGTCCTTATCAACATTTTGTCACTTTTTCTGATGTTTTTCTCACTTTTTCTGACGTTTTTGTCACTTTCTGTCACTTCTTTTGACGTTTTTGTCACTTTTTTGACGTTTTTCTCACTTTTTCTGATGTTTGTGTCAGTTTTTGTCATTTTTTTGTCATTTTTCTGACGTTTTTCAACGTTCTTTTATCCATTTTTCTGATGTTTTTTTCACTTTCTGTCACTTTTTTTGACGTCTTTGTCACTTTTTCTGACGTTTGTGTCATTTTTTGTCATTTTTCTGACGTTTTTCAACGTTCTTTTATCCATTTTTCTGATGTTTTTGTCACTTTCTGTCACTTTTTTTGACGTTTTTATCACTTTTTCTGACGTTTGTGTCAGTTTTTGTCATTTTTTTGTCACTTTTTGTCACTTTTTCTGATGTTTTTCTCACTTTTTTGACGTTTTTGTCACTTTTTCTGACGATTGTGTCAGTTTTTGTCATTTTTTTGTCACTTTTTCTGACGTTTTTCAACGTTCTTTTATCAGTTTGTTTCTGTCACTTTTTGACGTTTTTGTCACTTTTTGTCACTTTTTCTGATGTTTTTCAACGTTCTTTTATCAGTTTTTCTGATGTTTTTCTCACTTTTTTGACGTTTTTGTCACTTTTTCTGACGTTTGTGTCACTTTTTGTCATTTTTTTGTCACTTTTTCTGACGTTTTTCAACGTTCTTTTATCAGTTTTTCTGATGTTTCTGTCACTTTTTTGACGTTTTTGTCACTTTTTGTCACTTTTTGTCACTTTTTCTGACGTTTTTCAACGTTCTTTTATCAGTTTTTCTTTACATGCTATAAAATTTACTAAAACAGCCAAATTGAATGAAAGTAGTGAACTGGTCATGTATTTAACTTGTGAAGAGCGTCGTATGGAACCATCTACGCTATTTTGTTTAAAAATTTGGTTGAAAGAAACCCAAATTTCAGATATCAAAACTTTTGGAAAAATGGGTCAAATTTGACCCAGAGGTCAACAGGAGGGTTAAAATTTGATATATTATCTCATATTTGAAATGTACATTATTAAATACATTGCTTTCTCAAGTTTTCCACAAGTAGAAATAGCTTAGCTGAGGTGGTGATTGGCTGACAGGGAGGAGAAGAAGAAGCTGTCACAGACACACTCAGTACAGGTTGAAATAATCATTATACTCACATCAATAGTCTTTGTTCTGCCTGGTGTGGTGGTCGGGGGGAGAGAGTCCCAGGCCCTTATATACCTGGAAGAGGGGAGTGGTCTTAGTCATGACTGACAACAGAACACCCCCTCACACACACACACACACACACACACACACACACACACACACACACACACACACACACACACACACAACTCCATATAAGGTCACTTAAACTCCTGATGCCCTTCCAGTCATTCTCTGACCCGGTTGTTGGAGTGATTCCTATAAATCATTCTGACGTGATGTTCAGGAACTGCTGGCACCACCTTATTTACCTGAGCCCATTACACGCACTCTCCTCTCTCCTGATGCTGGTCTCATGGTCATTCCCCGAGTAAACCAAACATCTGTTTGGTAAAGAGCATTGTCCTCCCATGCCCCTAACCTTTGGAACGGCCTTCCACACACACACAC
>CM042445.1:830416-832654 GCA_023631565.1 Gymnocephalus cernua
CTGTCTCTGTGTCTCTGTCTCTGTGTCTCTGTGTCTCTGTGTCTGTGTCTCTGTGTCTCTGTGTCTCTGTGTCTCTGTATCTGTGTCTCTGTATCTGTGTCTCTGTGTCTCTGTATCTGTGTCTCTGTGTCTCTGTCTCTGTATCTGTGTCTCTGTATCTGTGTCTCTGTATCTGTGTCTCTGTGTCTCTGCAGGAGATTGCTTCCTACCTGATATCATTTGAGCGACATGACGAGTGGCTCTCCTGCACCCTGAAAACCAGGTACTCACACTAAACCTTTCTACGGAAGCCGAGAACGGCCATCGATTTTTGTATTTTTTTTTAATTTTTTTTTAATTTTTTTATTGATTTTGAAAAAAAATATATAGATTTTTTAATTTTTCTTAATTTTCATGCACTGTTATCTCGTGATAATGACTTATTAATTTGGTATCTCGATATAACAAAGTTTGTTTTCTGAAGATTTAGTTTTTTGTTTTCTCAAGATGTTTTTTCTTTTTTTTAAGGATTCTTTTATCTTTTTTGCCTAAGACGCCCTTCCATTTAACCCGAGGAAGGAGCTCCATGAGCGGATATAAATCTGTCGTTTCTCCCTCCTCTTCTCCGGGTTAAACTGAAGGCTGTTTTAGTGGGATGTTTCCCGAGTATTTGACCGGAGCAGTAGAGGGAGAAACGGAAGACCTCTATCTGCTCGTGCAGCTCCTTCCTCGGGTTAAATGGAAGGCGTCTTAGGCAACAACAAAAGAATCCATAAAAAAAAAAAAAAACTAACAACAAACTTTGTTATATCGAGATAACAAATTAATAAGTTGTTATCACAAGATAACAGTGCATGAAAAAAAAATCCCTAATAAAAAAAATTAAAAAATCAGTGGCCGTTCTCAGCTTCCGTACCTTTCTTACGCTGAATGATTTATTAAAGAAACCCGTGAGCACGTCTCTGGTGAAGCTTCCTCAGGTTTAATAAGGTGGCTGGTTCCATACGACCGTTACCTTCACAAGTACAATGATCCCATTACTTTGTTTTCTGGACAAAGTGAAAAAAACGTCTAGAAAAGTTAATTTGTTTTGGGAAAAAGTCACAAAAATGTATAAAAAGTGACAGTTGTTTGAAAAAAGTGACAACATTTTTTCGTAAAATGCAAGAAAATGTTGAAAATAAAGTTTAAATTTAAAATGCTGAACCAGAAAAAGGCGTGGTGGACGGGAAGGGTCACAGTGATGATTTAAATCATTTAAAGTGGAGCTTTAAATGATTCTTTCTGGAGAAACTTACAATTACATCAAGTAATAGATTACTCTAAAACATCGTGTGAGTGTTAGTCGACTGAGGGGTTCTCCATCTGAGCCCTGATTGGTTCCTGGCTGTTTGTGTCTCCATCTGACCCCTGATTGGTTCCCAGCTGTTTGTGTCTCCATCTGAGCCCTGATTGGTTCCCGGCTGTTTGTGTCTCCATCTGAGCCCTGATTGGTTCCTGGCTGTTTGTGTCTCCATCTGACCCCTGATTGGTTCCCAGCTGTTTGTGTCTCCATCTGAGCCCTGATTGGTTCCCAGCTGTTTGTGTCTCCATCTGATCCCTGATTGGTCCCGGCTGTTTGTGTCTCCATCTGACCCCTGATTGGTTCCCGGCTGTTTGTGTTTCAGGCCGAAGAACGGCAGCATCATCCTCTACAACAGGAAGAAGGTGAAGTACAGGAAGGACGGGTACTGCTGGAAGAAAAGGAAGGATGGAAAGACGACGAGAGAGGACCACATGAAGCTGAAGGTCCAGGGCATGGAGGTCTGCAGGACACACACACACACACACACACACACACACACACACACACACACACGCACACACGCACACACGCACACGCACACGCACACACGCGCACGTTTATACTCTTAATACACGTTCACTGAAATCCATACACAACAACAATAACAACAACATTATGTTACCATAAACACAACAAGAGACATTTCAGAACTTAGCAGGAAGTCGAGTTAGAAATATAAATACATGTGAAATGTGTATATTTGTACCGTGTTTGCATTGACTGTGTATGTAACGGCGGCGCCACAGTCAGGTGGCGGCGCCTGGTTCTGACGATGTGTCGTCTGTTTCAGTGCCTGTACGGTTGCTACGTCCATTCCTCCATCGTGCCGACATTCCACAGACGATGCTATTGGCTGCTGCAGGTCAGCGCTCGCACATCACATGACATCACGTTCTGTCCTCAGGAGACAGCCA
>CM042445.1:832854-840354 GCA_023631565.1 Gymnocephalus cernua
GTTGACGTTAGCTAGCGCTAGCTGATACTAGCGATTTCTAGTCAGCGACATATATTGGGCTTTTTAATAAACATAACATGTAGTAGTACACACTTGTGTGTGTATTGTTTTGATTACAATGTGCGGAATTACTTTACGTTGCCTGTTTATGTCTGTTTATTTCTATTTCTCACCGTTAATCACCGGCGTCTGTACAGCATCAACAGGGGTCGCCATTGTTGTTTATGTGTGTGTGACGTCAAAAACTGGGAGAACAAAATCTGGTACGAGTTCACGGGTAGTAAGTTACGGGCTGGACGGCCGTTCCAGGAGACTTTCACGGGTAGAAGGTTGTGAAAACACGGGTTACGGGTCGCCTGGAACGCAGCATAAGTCTCGTGGTTATGACCCAACCGTTAGCCTATTTTTATAAAAACGTCTGCTACGGAGCCATAACGTGAGGTACAAGGTAACGGAGCCTTTTATACATCGTCGTGTTTCTTTAGAAATAAACAACGGACAAATAAAGTCTTTAAACGCTTCAGATGTAAAGTTATTGGCTGTCAAAGTGACGCCAGAATGAATGGAAGTCAATGGGATGCTAACTGATAGCTTGTTAGCATCAAAATGGCGCCATAGCGGCGGCGCCGCAGTTATTTGGCTCGTGGTTAACCGTCGTGTTGTCGGCAACTTGTGTTTTTCTGGGTCAAAATGTCGACATTTTATTGTTCTTTCTTGTACACTTTTCTCGACGTTTTCGCCAACTTTATTCCAAGTTATTCGTTGCAAATGAGAATTGGTTCTCAATCAACTTACCTGGATAAATAAAGGTCAAAAAAAAAAACAATTTCTTTGTCACTTTTTAAACACGTTTTTGTCACCTTTGGCGATGTTTGGTCACATTTTTGTAGCTTTTTCCAACTTTCTTTTGTCGTAGTTCTGATATAGAAACGTTTTAACAACAACAGAGGTAGACCCCGTTATCCCATCCACACAGGGATAGTAGTATACTGCTTGTTACCTATATTATGAAATAATCTCTTCTTCTGGGATTTGGGGTGTTATTTTGTGTCTCTGGTGCTTCCACACACATACACACTTGGAAAACATCCATCCATGTTGTTCTGAGTGAGATACGGTTTCTGAATGATTCCTGCCTTCAGTCTCTGGGTGAGCTGGTCAACATCTGCAGGACTTTCTACGTCAGTAGCTGAGACCAGGTGGCTAACCGTAGCATGCTAGCTCGTTCTCAATGGCAAAACACTGCTACAACACACACTAGTTCACCATAATCTCCAGAAGAACTACTTCCTGTCCCTGTTCTGCAGGTATTCCACGCTAAGGTGGAAGTGTTCCCTGTTTAGAAGAAGTCTCCCTGCTGATCACAACTTCTAAAAAAGTGACAAAAACTTCAAAAAATGTGATAAAAAATTTGAAAAAAGGCAACAAAACGTTGGATGCTTCTTACATTTTGACCCAGAGAAAGTAAAAGTTGCTGCTGGTTGCCGGGAGACAACACGAGGGTTAACGGACGCTAACGGAGACTTTCTGTCCTTCAGTACGCGCTCTACAAGAAGATGACCCAGGCGGCCATCTTGATCCAGTCCAAGTTCCGCTCGTACTACGAGCAGAAGCGTTTCCAGCAGAGCCGGCGGGCGGCGGTGCTGATCCAGCAGTACTACCGCAGCTACAAGGAGTACGAGAGGCTGAAGCAGGCGCCGCGGGGCGCCGCCGGCCACAACCCCAGGAAGTACGTGAGGGTTGGGATACTCTAGAGATATATATATATATATATATATATATATATATATATATATATATATATATATATATATATATATATATATATATATATATATATATATATATTTATTTATTTATTGACGATTGTTTCTCCATCAGGGGGTCGTTCCTGACGAAGAAACAGGACCAGGCAGCGAGGAAGATCATGAGGTTCCTGAGACGCTGCAGACACAGGTAACACACACACACACACACACACACACACACACACACACACACACACACACACACACACACACACACACTTTGTGTTCTGCTGAAAACATGACTTTTTCCTTGTGGATTTATGCCGTTCCACTGCGTCACCAAACCCACCAGACTCCATGTAAATAATCTCTACTTTTAGCGTGTATAGAGCCAGACTCCATGTAATAATCTCTACTTTTAGCGTGTATAGAGCCAGACTCCATGTAAATAATCTTCTACTTTTAGCGTGTATAGAGCCAGACTCCATGTAAATAATCTCTACTTTTAGCGTGTATAGAGCCAGACTCCATGTAATAATCTCTACTTTTAGCGTGTATAGAGCCAGACTCCATGTAAATAATCAGGACTTTTAGCGTGTATAGAGCCAGACTCTATGTAAATAATCAGGGACTTTAGCGTGTATAGAGCCAGACTCCATGTAAATAATCACTACTTTTAGCGTGTATAGAACCAGACTCCATGTAAATAATCAGGACTTTTAGCGTGTATAGAGCCAGACTCCATGTAAATAATCACTACTTTTAGCGTGTATAGAGCCAGACTCCATGTAAATAATCAGGACTTTTAGCGTGTATAGAACCAGACTCCATGTAAATAATCAGGACTTTTTAGCGTGTATAGAGCCAGACTCCATGTAAATAATCAGGACTTTTAGCGTGTATAGAGCCAGACTCCATGTAAATAATCAGGACTTTTAGCGTGTATAGAGCCAGACTCCATGTAAATAATCACTACTTTTAGCGTGTATAGAGCCAGACTCCATGTAAATAATCACTACTTTTAGCGTGTATAGAACCAGACTCTATGTAAATAATCAGGACTTTTAGCGTGTATAGAGCCAGACTCCATGTAAATAATCAGGACTTTTAGCGTGTATAGAGCCAGACTCCATGTAATAATCTCTACTTTTAGTGTGTATAGAGCCAGACTCCATGTAAATAATCAGGACTTTTAGCGTGTATAGAGCCAGACTCCATGTAAAATAATCACTACTTTTAGCGTGTATAGAGCCAGACTTCATGTAAATAATCTCTACTTTTAGTGTGTATAGAGCCAGACTCCATGTAAATAATCACTACTTTTAGCGTGTATAGAACCAGACTCTATGTAAATAATCAGGACTTTTAGCGTGTATAGAGCCAGACTCCATGTAAATAATCAGGACTTTTAGCGTGTATAGAGCCAGACTCCATGTAATAATCTCTACTTTTAGTGTGTATAGAGCCAGACTCCATGTAAATAATCAGGACTTTTAGCGTGTATAGAGCCAGACTCCATGTAAATAATCTCTACTTTTAGCGTGTATAGAGCCAGACTCCATGTAAATAATCTCTACTTTTAGCGTGTATAGAGCCAGACTCCATGTAATAATCTCTACTTTTAGCGTGTATAGAGCCAGAACTCCATGTAAATAATCAGGACTTTTAGCGTGTATAGAGCCAGACTCTATGTAAATAATCAGGACTTTTAGCGTGTATAGAGCCAGACTCCATGTAAATAATCACTACTTTTAGCGTGTATAGAACCAGACTCCATGTAAATAATCAGGACTTTTAGCGTGTATAGAGCCAGACTCCATGAAATAATCACTACTTTTAGCGTGGTATAGAGCCAGACTCCATGTAAATAATCAGGACTTTTAGCGTGTATAGAACCAGACTCCATGTAAATAATCAGGACTTTTAGCGTGTATAGAGCCAGACTCCATGTAAATAATCAGGACTTTTAGCGTGTATAGAGCCAGACTCCATGTAAATAATCAGGACTTTTAGCGTGTATAGAGCCAGACTCCATGTAAATAATCACTACTTTTAGCGTGTATAGAGCCAGCTCCATGTAAATAATCACTACTTTTAGCGTGTATAGAACCAGACTCTATGTAAATAATCAGGACTTTTAGCGTGTATAGAGCCAGACTCCATGTAAATAATCAGGACTTTTAGCGTGTATAGAGCCAGACTCCATGTAATAATCTCTACTTTTAGTGTGTATAGAGCCAGACTCCATGTAAATAATCAGGACTTTTAGCGTGTATAGAGCCAGACTCCATGTAAATAATCACTACTTTAGCGTGTATAGAGCCAGACTTCATGTAAATAATCTCTACTTTTAGGTGTGGTATAGAGCCAGACTCCATGTAAATAATCACTACTTTTAGCGTGTATAGAACCAGACTCTATGTAAATAATCAGGACTTTAGCGTGTATAGAGCCAGACTCCATGTAAATAATCAGGACTTTTAGCGTGTATAGAGCCAGACTCCATGTAATAATCTCTACTTTTAGTGTGTATAGAGCCAGACTCCATGTAAATAATCAGGACTTTTAGCGGGTATAGAGCCAGACTCCATGTAAATAATCACTACTTTTAGTGTGTATAGAGCCAGACTTCATGTAAATAATCACTACTTTTAGTGTGTATAGAGCCAGACTCCATGTAAATAATCACTACTTTTAGCGTGTATAGAGCCAGACTCCATGTAAATAATCAGGACTTTTAGCGTGTATAGAGCCAGACTCCATGTAAATAATCACTACTTTAGCATGTATAGAGCCAGACTCCATGTAAATAATCTCTACTTTTAGCGTGTATAGAGCCAGACTCCATGTAATAATCTCTACTTTAGCGTGTATAGAGCCAGACTCCATGTAAATAATCACTACTTTTAGCGTGTATAGAGCCAGACTCCATGTAAATAATCAGGACTTTTAGCGTGTATAGAGCCAGACTCTATGTAAATAATCAGGACTTTTAGCGTGTATAGAGCCAGACTCCATGTAAATAATCTCTACTTTTAGCGTGTATAGAGCCAGACTCCATGTAAATAATCAGGACTTTTAGCGTGTATAGAGCCAGACTCTATGTAAATAATCAGGACTTTTAGCGTGTATAGAGCCAGACTCCATGTAAATAATCAGGACTTTAGCGTGTATAGAGCCAGACTCCATGTAAATAATCAGGACTTTTAGCGTGTATAGAGCCAGACTCCATGTAAATAATCAGGACTTTTAGCGTGTATAGAGCCAGACTCCATGTAAATAATCACTACTTTTAGCGTGTATAGAGCCAGACTCCATGTAAATAATCAGGACTTTTAGCGTGTATAGAGCCAGACTCTATGTAAATAATCAGGACTTTTAGCGGTTATAGAGCCAGACTCCATGTAAATAATCTCTACTTTTAGCGTGTATAGAGCCAGGACTCCATGTAATAATCTCTACTTTTAGCGTGTATAGAGCCAGACTCCATGTAAATAATCAGACTTTTAGCGTGTATAGAGCCAGACTCTATGTAAATAATCAGGACTTTTAGCGTGTATAGAGCCAGACTCCATGTAAATAATCACTACTTTTAGCGTGTATAGAACCAGACTCCATGTAAATAATCAGGACTTTTAGCGTGTATAGAGCCAGACTCCATGTAAATAATCACTACTTTTTAGTGTGTATAGAGCCAGACTCCATGTAAATAATCAGGACTTTTAGCGTGTATAGAGCCAGACTCCATGTAAATAATCACTACTTTTAGCGTGTATAGAGCCAGACTCTATGTAAATAATCTCTACTTTAGTGTGTATAGAGCCAGACTCCATGTAAATAATCACTACTTTTAGCGTGTATAGAACCAGACTCTATGTAAATAATCAGGACTTTTAGCGTGTATAGAGCCAGACTCCATGTAAATAATCAGGACTTTTAGCGTGTATAGAGCCAGACTCCATGTAATAATCTCTACTTTTAGTGTGTATAGAGCCAGACTCCATGTAAATAATCAGGACTTTTAGCGTGTATAGAGCCAGACTCCATGTAAATAATCACTACTTTTAGTGTGTATAGAGCCAGACTTCATGTAAATAATCACTACTTTTAGTGTGTATAGAGCCAGACTCCATGTAAATAATCACTACTTTTAGTGTGTATAGAGCCAGACTCCATGTAAATAATCAGGACTTTTAGCGTGTATAGATCCAGCATATCTCCACATGTAAATGGGTGAATTAAGGGTTTATTCCAACCAGACCAGAGTGGTGATTGTTGGAACAGTGGAAAGATGAACCAAGACGGACTTTTGGTAGTTTTATTTAGTTTCTGTCCACTTTGAATGAAGTGTGTTTTACGATGATAAAAGTCCTGATTATTTACATGGAGTCTGGTGGGGTTTGGTGATGGCAAACCAAAGTGAACTGTAACGTTGTCGTTTGTGTTTCAGGATTAAAGAGCTGAAGCAGACGAGGGAGCTGGAGCGGAGAGGACTGACCACTTAGAGAAGAGGAGGCGGAGCTTTACTCTGAAAGGGACAGAAACAGGAAGAAGAGATTGATGCCCCCCCCCCCCCCCCCCCCCCCCCCCCACGACAGCTCTTCCTTCTTCTTCTTCTTCTTCTTCTTCTTCCTTCTGTTAATCCGTCAGTCTGTCTTCTTATTCTCTGCTGCTGAATGTAGCCGTCCGTCTTTCCAAACAGAGTAACGCTGACCCTTTGCTCTGCCTCACAGGCACGAGGCGTGTTTTGGTTTTTCTGCCCTGAGCAGAGCCCTGCAGGCAGCACGGCGGGCCTTTCTCATCGCCCCAAACATCTCTAATCTGACGCTGGTGAAAACACACGAAGGGCTCAAACATTTTCTTTGGTGCTCCCGTCATTTAGTTTAATGTCAACATTAATATTCTTAAACAAAAACATGACAAATAATGAATCATTAATCTAATCACTAAATATTCAGACAGACAGACAGACAGACAGACAGACAGAGAGACAGGCAGAGAGACAGACAGACAGACAGACAGACAGACAGACAGACAGACAGACAGACAGACAGACAGACAGACTAAGCGTTCACTGCCTCTGTTTGTGTCAATTTAAATAAATTATATTATATCAGATTTATAAATAATGATAAATAGTTTTTTAGGCATTTCAGCCTTTTGTTTGTTTTGTTTGGGGAGACATGCAGGCAATCGTCACAGGTCAGACTCCGACCCTGGGCCCTCTGCGTCGAGGCATACACCTCTATCTCTATATAATATATATACTGTATGCGCGCCTGCTCCACCCGCTGAGCCAACCCGGCCACTACTTAATGATAACTGAACAGAAAGGTGTGATGTTGAATGTCTGCAGTCAAACAGTTTACACTTAAAGTTTGGCAGCAGATTCCGTTAAGACGAGAGACGATAAAGGCCGTTACAGTGAACCGTAGAACTGTGTTTAGGTTTCACCGGGGGGGGGGGGGGGGGGGGGGGGGGGGGTCAGCCTGCCTCCTCAGAGCGACGCCGCGATGGCGCCATTTCAATGCTACAAAGCACTCGCCCCCCGTTAGCATCCCATTGACTGCCATTCATTTTGGCGTCACTTTGACAGCCAATAACTTTACATCTGAAGCGTTTAAAGACTTCATTTGTCCGTTGTTTATTTCTAAAGAAACACGACGATGTATAAAAGGCTCCGTTACCTTGTACCTCACGTTATGGCTCCGTAGCAGACGTTTTTATAAAAATAGGCTAACGGTTGGGTCAT
>CM042445.1:845354-866641 GCA_023631565.1 Gymnocephalus cernua
TTTTTAAATCATCAAATATTTTCATCGTTATCAGCCTTAAAAATCCTTTATCGGTCGGGCTCTAATATATACAGTACAGTTTGCCTATTATACCATGGTCTGGGTGAATACTCAATTCTAATTGGCGGCAGGGTGTCCATAAAAAAGTGATGTAGGACACCTACTAAAGGAGTTCTGGTGAAACTGACTGTTTACTGTTCTAGATCAATGCGCTACATTAAATCAAAAGGAAATGTGTATCTGAAATTTCCAAGTCGTACTCTGATCACCACTGGATGGCGCTAACACACACGCTGCAATGAGTAAGTATACTTCCCCTCTGGACTGACTTTGTTAGCTAGCATAGTGTTAGCTAGCATAGCGTTAGCTTTCTGGCTCGTAGCTGAGCTGAAGGGTTGATTCAACTGAGCGGACTATAAATATCTCCAGTTGCTAAGGGTAGCAAGTCGTATCTAAGGTCCTTCCTATTTCCTCGAAAAGTGAACGTTTGCATTGCATAAGAACCTGATGGATGGGAATGATTGTTCCAGGTATTAGTCAAACCGTCAGGCGTAACCAGGGAAACAGAGTTATTGTTTGTAAAAACTTTAGATTTCGATTGTAAAACTAATTAAAATATAAACTAATGTTTTAAAAATGTTATTTGGCAAGAGACCATGGTATAAGCGGGTTAATGCCCTTCGAGATGTCTATTGTCAGGTATTAACCCTCAGATACCTACGGCGTCGTGGACAACTACGCGAAGGCACCTTTTAATCATATTTTAATCATTTAATAACCATAAGATCGATCGTCTTACTTTTTTCTGTCCGTAGCAGCCAACAAGCTAACGCTAACGAGCGTCTCTTTGCCGTCCTTCTAGCCTTCACGGGAGGTTTTGTATCCAGCCTGGAACTTGTGCCTTTTTTGGGGTGGTTGAGCAATAAATCCAAACTCTTACATCAAAGATCGATAAACGTTATGTCCATAATTTATGATTTTTTGGCCGTATTTCTCCGCTGATCGGCGTTTGCTTCCGTGGTCTGGTTTCCCAGAATGCATTGCGGCTTTGTTATTGTCTGCAAACCAATGGAAACCGGTCTTTCGAGAGCAGAGATCTTCTACGATAGGGAATGGCTGTGATGGCTCACTACAAGCCAGCAACGATGCAACGAAGTGAACAAAAGGTGTTCTTTGACTACAAAGATCATCTATTCACTTTGTAGCCCGTTCTACAGAGAAGGGAGCCTCACTGTTTTGATTTTTTGGATACATTTGGGCCTTTTATGGAGAAATGTAAATAGCTTGTCGTTTATATGTCTTATAATGTTAATTATGTTTATTTTTTCACTGGGTGACTCCAAATATATATGTGTGTGTGTGTATATATATATATATATATATATATATATATATATATATATATATATATATGTGTGTGTGTATATATATATATATATATATATATATATATATATATATATATGTGTATATATATATGTGTGTGTGTGTGTGTATATATATATATATATATATATATATATATATATGTATATGTATATATATATATATATATATATATATGTATATATATATATATATATATATATATATATATATATATATATATATATATATATATATATATATATATGTATATATATGTATGTGTATATATATATATGTATGTGTATATATATATGTAGCAGAACTGTGAGTGTTATATAAATATTATTATTATTTTGATTATTGGCATAAGTGCATGTCATGAGGGCAAAAGCGTTTGGACTTTTTTTGAAAAAATGTAAATATTTTGTCAACTGTATAAGTTATAATGTTAATTTATTCACAGTTTGACTCCTAATACATATGAGAAGTGATTTATACAGGAGATTGGCTTAGGTTTTATTGATCTGTGTGTCATATCAATACATATCTGTGAGATTCCTGTTTCCGATTTATTTATTTATCTTTTAAGGTCCTACAAAATGGTTTAATATTCAAGTGACCTCACTGCAGCACACATATTCTAATAGCCCAGATTTTCCTGAAAAGAATGATGTCCATAGATTGACTGTGGACAACATGGTTGATGTTTTACAAGCTTTTTTAGAAAATAAAACCAGACGGACCAGGGGTCCGTTTCAGGTAGGAGGTTCAACAAACTCTGAGTCTGAGCCTTATCTCTGAGTTGATTGAGCCTGAGATGGAAACTCTGAGTTTTCGGTTTCACAACGGCTGATTCGAGTTGGTTCAATCAACTCGGAGTAGGTTGACTCAGGGTTACGCGCGTGCACCGAAGACAGCATGAATGGAGCCATGATACTATGATTCACCATGGTAACAACCACAAACAAACGGGTCGGCGGACATACTCGTGCGCACAGACAGCTTGTTTGAACATGTATTTCGTTAAAAAAGCAACACAGCGGCTGCTGCAAAGAGAGAAATTGTGTTGGAGAAAATTGCTGCTAGAGTAAATGCTTATATTCCAATATGATGTATATCATATTTAATCATAAGCTAATATTACTTCAAATCTATTTCAGGTAGGTGCAATACTGCGGGCGAAAAAGTCCTAGGCTACTCCCATTCTGACCCCACTAACACAAAACGTTTCGGGAACGTTAAATAACGTTAGTTTTTGGTTATCTAAAGGTTAGTTCGAACCAAACCAAAAACTAACGTTGAGGTAACGTTTCCTCATGGTTATAACGTTCCCGAAACGTTAGGGAAACCAACCAACTCAAACGTTATCCTGTGGTTGCGCTGTAACCTCCACACAACGTTACCGTTTAGTTGTTTTTGGTTGTTCTGAGTGTGATTTGAAAATGTTTATTCAAACCAGCTCAAAATGATTGGTCTTATAAAATGTAGCTAAGTAAGATAAACAGCATAGCAAGAAAATATATGTATGTTTAGGCTGATATCAATTTTGCTAAAAAACAATAGTTTTGTGGGGTTTTTTATGCACTGTTATCTCGTGATAACAACTTATTAATTCGTTATCTATAACAAAGTTTGTTTTCTCGAGATTTTTTTTTTATGGATTTTTTTGTGTGCCTAAGACACCCTTCCATTTAACCCGGGGAATGTGCTCCATGGGCGCACCATCATTAACAGAATTATAATTCATAATCTTTCATTTCAAAGGGTTTACATCATTCACCTGCAATCTGTGGAACTCCTTTTTAATGTCTCTGACTGGTCTGTGTCCAGGGAACACTACAAATGTTTAAACTCTTTACTTTCACTGAACCGTAAACGCTCAAAGTGGACGCTGCTTAAACTTTGTTATAAATTTGACGCATTAAATCTTCAAAATATATGGTCATGCAGCACATCGGTTGAAAGCTTAGACTGTCAGGATTGAATTAAGCCCAAACACAAAAAATGAGATGATTTATAGCAGTTATACAACGTTTCAGAGCGATCTCTTCTGACAGCGCTTTATTAAAATTATTATTATCACCAAGGTTGTAGAGAAAACTGTAATGCAAGAATGTGCTGGGATGTAGAGCATGTCCACGATGGATGACGTTAATGATATGAGGACGGATAAGGTTATGTAGCTTACATAACTGATAGACTGGGAAGAAAAACCATAGCGCTCAAATAGGAAGTTATCTGGAAAATTAAAATGCGTCAATCATCTTCCGACATATGTTTAACTCCCTGCCATACAGCGTCTTCATCAACGGATCGTCGATAAAAGGAAATGTCATGTTTTGAGAAAAAACAATGTTTTAAAGTCTGCCTAACAGTTAATAAACCAACAATGTTTTATTTTATTCACGCCAATATAACAAACTGCGCTGAAATGCGCCTGATACAGACTGAATGAATGAGGAAATGAAGAGCTCTGTGTCAGAGGGAGGAGCGTTAATTCTCTTCATACATCCATGGGGAGGAGTCTGAGAGAAACTCGAGGTTTCTTGAAGAAAACCTGCTCCCGACCAGGTTAGGTTCATAGGCTCAGTTACCATAGTAACTGACTCTGAGGTTAAGTTACCTCTCTTTCTGAAACGGAAAACTCAGTTTCCCTCATCTCAGGCTTAACAAACTCAGAGTTTCCACTAATCCTCCTACCTGAAACGGACCTCAGAGGTTGTCAAACATCCTTCAGGAATCTGAGTGTTTTAATGGATACTGCTGCGCGTCGGACCGTTCATGCCTCGACGTTGTCCATTAATACCTGACAATGCCTCGAAGGGCATTAACCCTTACATGTATATTTATATGTAAGCACATAATGTAATCTAAAAACTACTGCCCTGACTAAAAAACGATGCAACTCTGTCTGTCTCTGGGTGTGTGTGTGTTTGTCTGTGTATGTCTCTCAGGGTTTGACGCCAGGGCTCTGAAGTTTTGAACTGAGTTCAGATTGAGATTTTGGCGGCAGGGTTTTGGGTAGGGATGGGGGTCTAATCTAAGAAATGACAATTAAATTTGTACAAATAAATTTTGTTTTATTTAATTCAGCATTTCTTAGTGTGTGTGTTTATGTGTGTGTGTGTCTCTGTGTGTTGATCAGCAGATAGTATATGAGTATAGTGATGTTATTGTGTGGAGTGTGTCCTGTCTCATGGTGTGTCTCTGTTTGATGACTTCACAGCTCATCTGTGGGACGAGACACTTCTGACTTCAGGACGTCTGTCTGGAATTAGTTCCCGCTGAAGAACAAGAATGAGTTCTCCACAAAAGGTGGAAGCCTTTTGACTCAAAGTGTTTGAAAATGTTTAGTGTTTGTATTTCTTTTGTCATTGTATGCTACATGTATCTACTCTTTATTTTAGATATCAACCTTAGTATTTCAACAGTTCAGTAAAATAATAGAAAGAAAAAAGCATACTTTCCCCCAAATAAACTGGAAGGCCACAACAATGCAGCATCAATATTGATTATTTGACATTAATATTACATATTGGATCATTTTCAGCATTTTAGAAATGTATTTACAGTGCTAAGCATAGGTTTATGAAAAATCATCTTTTGGAAATTGATCTTAATGCCTTGATTACATAAATGAGGAAAAATACAACTTTTAAGGACACAAGTTTTCTTTGTGAATGAATAATGTATCCTAAATAAATAAAAGTTCTTCCTTAAAATACAGGGGGCATAAGTTAGAACACCCCTATGTTAAATTCCCATAGAGGCAGCAGCCAGTTATTTGATGGATCCAGGATATTATACATCCTGATAAAGTTCCCTTGGCCCCCTGATACCTTTCACCTAGAGATTGGCATGGTTTTATTTCAGTTAGCCTAACAGCTGGTTTGATTTGCATTGAGAGATGACCTTATGGAAAGTACCCCATGCTGAATCACACAATGTGTTGATTCAGTTGCAAAGCTTGTGACAAAAACACCAAACTGTGACCCTGTTGTAACATTTGCAGCAACCCAGTCCGTATCAGGTCTAATTGTGGTCCTTCTCTAGAACTGCAGTGGGGTTGTTGCTATCATTCAGCTACTACTTGCTATTAATCCCACTGCTGGTCTGTGTGTGGATTTTGTTTGAAGTTAAAGGGAGGCAGGCTTGTTTATTTGTGTTTAGCAATTAATACTTTACGTAAATATTGTACCTACTTATTTTGCAGCTTTTGGGGGGGATTTTTAATCAGGGATTTGATACAGATTTCGTCCGTTTGTCCGTCGTACATACAGCCATATCAGTATAGATAAAGGCAAACCGCTGCATGTTACTGTATATGTAGTCTCGCATTACCAAACCTATCTCCACATCACTGCCAAGTAAGGTCTGGTTCCTCCACACATACATTCTGGGATAGATTAAACCAATCACAATAGTCTTGGGCAGCGCTAAGCTCTGGACGCAACAACTTTGGCTCTGAAAAATAGTCTCAGGAAGGAACTTGTTTAGGTGGAACATTTTCACCCCGATAGAAGAAATGCCATCTGCATGTTGACAGAGCGCAGGGCTCAGCTTTGACACACACACACACACACACACACACACACACACACACACACACACACACACACACACACACACACACACACACACACACACACACAAACACACAAAGGTGAGGAAGGCGATGTTACTTTAGGAAACAGAACATTTTCTTATATTAAACCATGGTAGACTATAATTCACTCCCACCTCCCATTAGTTCTTCTAACCTTGTATCATTATCTCTGCATGTTTCCACCTTGGGTCTACCAAAGGCTCCCTCAGCAGACATCAAGCTGGCGACCGTAGCAGGAAAGAAGGGCAAGAAGGCTGAGGAGGAGCAGCCTGCAGCAGCTCCTGCAGCAGCAGCTGTGAAGGAGGAGGAGCAACCTGCAGCAGCAGCAGAAGAAGTATCAGTGAAGGAAGAAGAGGAGGAGGAGGAGCAGCCTGCAGTACCTCCTGGAGCAGCAGAAGCATCAGTAAAGGAGGAAGAGGAAGAGGAGCACCCTGCAGCACCTCCTGCAGAAGCAGCAGCAGTGAAGGAGGAAGAGGAGTATGTGGTGGAGAAGGTTTTGGACTGCAGAGTGGTGAAGGGAAGAGTAGAGTTTCTGCTGAAATGGAAGGGGTTCTCAAAGTAAGTATGAGTCTATAATAATACTTGGTGTTCTTGGTCCTGAGATATATACTGCAATGTAGTGTGGATAATCTTAATTATTCAGTGAGTAAAAATAAAATTCAAGTTAATCGTAATGTAAATTTCTACCAATAACAGATTCAATATATTCATGCTTTTTTCTCATGTAAAGTATTGTTGTCCTACCGGTATTGTAGTCACTGCGGCTGTATGTGTCACTCAGCCAAGTGTAGTTTGTAGTAACGTACAGGTGCCAATAGATGGCAGTAGCTACATTGGTTGTAACACGGGTCTCATTTAGTGCTAGTGACGGACATTTTAAAAACTTATTGAAAATGGGCTTAAGGAGCATGGCGCCCAGATGAAAATTTTATTTTAAATAAAAAGAGTTTTAAAGCTACATTGTGTAAGAATTTCTCCCATCTAGCGTTGAGATCATATGTCAATCAACTGTCTCTCACCACGCAGTTCAAAGTACGTATTGCAGCTATGGTAGCCGTCACACTAAAAAGTGAAAGTGTACAAAAGGCCATCTACAGCCGTGGTTTTTGGAGTGCATGTCGGACAGTGGCGCAGATGTGCGCTTCACACCATGAGCGGGCACGCGCGCCACCCGATGGAATGGAGAGAGAGAAAGTGGAGGAGACTGCAGCGGTCCGAAGAATAATTAGCTAGTTTGCTAGTAATTTGGAAATTGAAAATAATCTACAGCATACATTTTGGCATTGTATCATGCCTTCAAAGTTCAAGGTTTGGTATTTGACACTAAATTGCAGACTTATACAAACATAAATAACATTACAAAATGGCAATAGAAAAAAGGAATAATACAAATTAGCAATTAGAGTGAGAATTTATTGCCTAAAAACAAAGCCTGAGGAGATTTTCACCTTTCCAGTGAGGATAACACATGGGAGCCGCAAGACAACCTGGACTGCCCCGACCTTATCGGCGAGTACATGCAGAAACGCAAGAAGGAGGAGAAGAAAAAGGAAGGCAAGAGGAAAGTTGTCAGTGAGGCCTCGGGAGACTCAGAGGAGCGAGGGAGCAAGAGGAAGAAGGAGGTGAGTGAAGGAAAGAGGTAACTCCAGACTGAAGAGTCCCAGAAATTAACCCATCTATCTATCTAATCTATTGTTGATGAACAGCACAAGGCCCCAATCACAAAAAGTCAGTGCTTCTGTTCTTTCGTGTGGGCCAGTTAACAAACTGATAAGACAGGCGATATTAGATTAGATTCAACTTTATTGTCATTGTGCAGAGTACTTGAGTACAAAGACAACTACTCTGCTCTGCCAAAGGCTAAAAACACATCTCTTCCGACTACCCCTTGGATAAACATGGGGTGGTGGGAAGAAGAAAAAAAGAATTATATATTTCTTGAAGCTGCACTTTCATACTTTCATGTGGCACTTTGTAGTTTTGCTTATTTAAAGGTAATGTACCTGCACTTACTACTTGTTGTCTGGAGTTTACACCTTCATTGTTGAAAGCACTTAATTGGAAGTCGCTTTGGATAAAAGCATCAGCTAAATGACATGTAATGTAATGAAATGCTTCTGGCTAGTAGTCCTTACCTAGGTACTGTCAGGGCATGCCCTCATGCTCTGCTTCCGAGTAGCTAGTAGTCCTCACCTAGGTACTGTCAGGGCATGCCCTCATGCTCTGCTTCCGAGTAGCTAGTAGTCCTCACCTAGGTACTGTCAGGGCATGCCCTCATGCTCTGCTTCCGACTGGCTAGTTGTGCTCCATACCTTTCACCTAGAGATTGGCATGGTTTTATTTCAGTTAGCCTAACAGCTGGTTTGATTTGCATTGAGAGATGACCATATGGAAATTAGCCCATACTGTATCACACAATGTGTTGATTCAGTTGCAAAGCTTGTGACAAAAACACACCAAAACTGTGACCCTGTTGTAACGTTTGCAGCAACCCAGTCCGTATCAGGTCTAATTCTGGTCCTTTTCTAGAACTGCAATGGGGTTGTTGCTATCATTCAGCTACTACTTGCTATTAATCCCACTGTTGGTCTGTGTGTGGATTTTGTTTTAAGTTAAAGGGAGGCAGGCTTGTTTATTTGTGTTTGGCAATTAATAACTCACGTAAATATTGTACCTACTTATTTTGCAGCTTTTGGGGGGATTTTTAATCAGGGATTTGATACAGGTTTTGTCTGTTTGTCCGTCGTTGCACATAAAGCCATATCGGTATAAAGGCAAACAGCTGCATGTTACTGTACATGTAATCTCGCATTACAAACCTATCTCCACATCACTGCCGAGTAAGGTCTGGTTCCTCCACACATACATTCTGGGATAGATTAAACCAATCACAATAGTCTTGGGCGGCGCTAAGCTCTGGATGCTAGAACTTTGGCTCTGCAAAATAGTCTCAGGAAGGAACTTGTTTAGGTGGAACATTTTCACCCCGATAGAAGAAATGCCATCTGCATGTTGACAGAGAGCAGGGCTCAGCTTTGACACACACACACACAAAGGTGGGGACGGCGCGATGTTACTCTAGGAAACAGAACATTTTCTTATAGTAAACCATGGTAGACTATAATTCACTCCCACCTCCCATTAGTTCTTCTAACCTTGTATCATTATCTCTGCATGTTTCCACCTTGGGTCTACCAAAGGCTCCCTCAGCAGACATCAAGCTGGCGACCGTAGCAGGAAAGAAGGGCAAGAAGGCTGAGGAGCAGCCTGCAGTACCTCCTGCAGCAGCAGCTGTGAAGGAGGAGGAAGAGGAGGAGGAGCAACCTGCAGCAGCAGCAGCAGCAGAAGAAGTATCAGTGAAGGAAGAAGAGGAGGAGGAGGAGCAGCCTGCAGTACCTCCTGGAGCAGCAGCAGCCGAAGCATCAGTAAAGGAGGAAGAGGAGCAGCCTGCAGCACCTCCTGCAGAAGCAGCAGCAGCAGTGAAGGAGGAAGAGGAGGAGTATGTGGTGGAGAAGGTTTTGGACCGCAGAGTGGTGAAGGGAAGAGTAGAGTTTCTACTGAAATTGAAGGGGTTCTCAGAGTAAGTATGAGTCTATAATATTAATACTTGGTGTTCTTGGTCCTGAGATATATTCTGCAACGTATTGTGGATAATCTTAATAATTATTCAGTGAGTAAAAATAAAATTCAAGTTCATTGAAATGTAAATTTCTACCAATAACAGCTTCAATATATTCATGCTTTTTTCTCATGTAAAGTATTGTTGTCTTACCGGTAATTGTAGTCACTGCGGCTGTATGTGTCACTCAGCCAAGTGTAGTTTGTAGTAACATACAGGTGCCAATAGATGGCAGTAGCTACATTGGATGTAACACGGGTCTCATTTAGTGCTAGTGACGGACATTTTAAAAACTTATTGAAAATGTAGCATGGCACCCAGATGAAAATTTTGTTTTAAATAAAAAGAGTTTTAAAGCTACATTGTGTAAGAATTTCTCGCATCTAGCGTTGAGATCATATATCAATCAACTGTCTCTCACCATGCAGTTCAAAGTACGTATTGCAGCTATGGTAGCCATCATGCTTCAAAAAGTGAAAGTGTACAAAAGGCCGTCTACAGCCGTGGTTTGGAAATTGAAAATAATCTACAGCATTGGGCATTGTATCATGCCTTCAAAGTTCAAGGTTTGGTATTTTGACACTAAATTGCGGACTTATACAAACATACATAACATTACAAAATGGCAATAGAAAAAAGGAATAATACAAATTAGCAATTAGAGTGAGAATGTATTGCCTAAAAACAAAGCCTGAGGAGTTTTTTACCTTTCCAGTGAGGATAACACATGGGAGCCGCAAGAGAACCTGGACTGCCCCGACCTTATCGCCGAGTACATGCAGAAACACAAGAAGGAAGGCAAGAGGAAAGTTGTCAGTGAGGCCTCGGGAGACTCAGAGGAGCGAGGGAGCAAGAGGAAGAAGGAGGAGGTGAGTGAAGGAAATGGGTAACTCCAGACTGAAGAGTCCCAGAAATCAATCTATCTATCTATCTATCTAATCTGTTGTTAACAGCACAAGGCCCCAATCACAAAAGGTCAGTGCTTCTGTTCTTTCGTGTGGGGCAGTTAACAAACTGATACGACAGGCGATATTAGATTAGATTCAACTTTATTGTCATTGTGCAGAGTACTTGAGTACAAAGACAACTACTCTGCTCTGCCAAAGGCTAAAAACACATCTCTTCCAACTACACCTTGGATAAACATGGGGTGGTGGGAAGAAGAAAAAATAGAATTATATATTTCTTGAAGCTGCACTTTCATACTTTCATGTGGCTCTTTGTAGTTTTGCTTATTTAAAGGTAATGTACCTGCACTTACTACTTGTTGTCTGGAGTTTACACCTTCATTGTTGAAAGCACTTTAATTGGAAGTCGCTTTGGATAAAAGCATCAGCTAAATGACATGTAATGAAATGCTTCTGGCTAGTAGTCCTTACCTAGGTACTGTCAGGACACGCCCTCATGCTCTGCTTCCGAGTGGCTAGTAGTCCTCACCTAGGTACTGTCAGGGCACGCCCTCATGCTCTGCTACTGACTGGCTAGTTGTGCTTACCTACCTAATTTGGGGGGGGGGGGGGGGGCAGCAGTAGTTAAGTCCATGGGGAGTTCGGTTGGGAACCGGAGGGTCACTGGTTCAAGTCCCTGTACGGACCAAAATACAGAGGTGGACTGGTAGCTGGAGAGGTGCCAGTTAACTTCCTGGGCACTTCCAAGATGCCCTTGAGCAAGGCACCGAACCCCCCCGAACCGCTCAGGGCTCCTTTTCAGTAGTTGGCCATTCACTCTGGCATCTCTCCATTAGTGCATGTAAACGGACCTGAGCAGTTGTGTTTGTGTGTGTATTAACAACAGAGTGTAAATTGTAATTTCCCCATTGGGGATCAATAAAGAGTATAAATTATTAAATTATGATTATTACTGTATGCACTGTCAGGGCACACACTTTGTAAAATAAATCTCAACCCCAAATGGACGTGGCCAGTGTCAGGTGATTAAGTTTCAATCAAGGGATGTGTGATGCAAAACCTACTTTTTCAAACTTGTTTTGGGTTTTTTGACCGATCTCCCTGAAACTTGGCATATAGCTTCTTAACATTTTACAAAAAGTTATTACATTAAGTTTTGTTTGGTTCACAAATGCGTAAGTTACAAAAAGGAATTTTTGGTACATAGAGACCCAAACTTACCTTTGCATATCTCGTTTAAATGAAATAATCCTGAGGCCACGCATACAATGGTGTACTGATTGGTTAAACTGGGCGTGGCCTAATACACCGCCCAAAAGTACTTGCTCCTCTTAGGAACAAAAAAAACAACTGTCTTTTGAGCTTGTCTTTTTGTGCTAGATGAAATGTCTTAAACAACCTTTAACCAACTCCAGTTGCCCTTGATTTGAACTTTTCTTGGATACTATATCCTGGATGACTGAGAACCTTTACATACATCAAAGCTATGTTTTGAAACATCCATGATCACGACATATGCGCCCGTGTTTGTCTGTGGCATCAGTGATCCTCAGCAGTTTTATTTCAGAGCCCAGCAGCAAGCTGAAATGCTTGATAATATGCTTGTGGAAATGTAGCTTGTGTGGACAATACCACAGTACTTGCTCAATAAAAGAGGTAAGCTTCTGAAAAGCTGCTTGATTCAGAAAAAAACGCTACTGAGAAGTAGTTAAACTAGTATTGTTACTGCCCAACACTACTGGCGATACAAATTAGATTTAGCAAAAACAACAACCTAAAACAAAAGGTTAATGGTCAAATGGTGCCCCTCATTGCTAACGCTTATCAGGGACAATGGTTCCAAATGACTTTACAGCCCTCAACTCCTAGCCTAACTGTTCAGGAAATACACAGACACACTTACTGGAGAGCAATATAAAGACAACCTGATAACCCCTACAGAAACCAGTGCAAATTTCCCAGCACTAACAATCCAGACAGGCAACAACAAGGGAGGCCACAGATATATTAATCAAAAGTAGTTTATCACAAACTAACCAACACTGGATCTTACATTTCCCATAATGCAACTCCATAATGGGGATGTCAGCAGATAATTATGAAAGGTAATGCATCAGTCAAACTATGTTCCACAGACATGGGTTAGGGTTAGGGTTAGTGTGAACAATGTGGGGAAACCTTTTCTCGTGGTGATGCCCTTAAATCTCACCAGCGCATTCACACTGGTGAGAAGCCATACTGGTGTGAACAATGTGGAAAAACATTTTCTCAGAGTAGTGACCTTTAAAAATCACCAGCGCATTCACACTGCCTCGTTGTGAACATGTTTGAGAGCCAAGCTGTTTCCTCCTGCCTCCTCCTCATGCCCTCATAGCTGTGCTGTTATATTCTGATCTTCTCTCCACATTGAAGGCATTGCAACGTTGCTTTTTTGCATTTGGTTCGGTCTGCTTTCACATTGCACTTTCTCAAACACACCAAATATCAAGATGATCAAAACGGTCGCTTGTTTGTTGTGTGCTCAAAAAAACTTTATGGATCTGAAAATTTCTCAATCTTTAAATTAGGACTGTCAAAATAACGCGTTAATTTTGATTAATTAATTTCAGAAAAAATAATGCATAAAAAAAATAACGCAGAATAATCCATTCCATAATGACCTTTGATCTGGAGCCGTTCTAGCCACCATTCAACGGTAAAATGAAGGCGGGAGATGAGAATGTGTTGCCTGGATCATTGATTGGAACATGTACTTTACTTTTATTTCAATGGAGAGTATTCCAAAAGCAGGACTAGTGAAATACGTTATTGTTATAGTTATTACTATATTAATAAATCATTTTAATTTTGACCATATGGCCTTAGCAATAACAAGCCGTTCTGGCACCGTTTAGGCATCGGCACCGTTTTTAAAAGTACCGCTTTTAGTGTCGGTATCGGGAAGAAAAAAAAAAACACTACCCAACCCTATCCATGAAGCACTTTTAAATGTATTTCCTCAGCATATTGGGTCATATTGTTGATTGTTGTGGTCATTATTTGAACAGTGAAATATTAATAAAAAGAGGTTTTTAACTTTTAATGTCACTAATGCTGATTATTCATTGATTCATTTCAATTGAAATATTTAAAATACTTTCACAGCAAAAATTATGTATGCAATTAATTTAGATTAATTAATCACAGAGTATGTAATTAGATTCATTTTGGTAATCGATTGACAGCCCTACTTTAAATCCTATTTAAGTCCGTAAAGTGTGTGCGAGGTTTAAACTGCAGGCTAGCAAATGTTGTTTTTGGTCCTCTTCCAGCGAACCGAGACCCCCGTTTTCAAGCAGACCAGAGTTGGTTTGTTTCATGAGCTTCAGAGTTCTGATAATTCACACTAGCCCAAACCAACCACTCCCCAAACGCTCCAGGGTCCGTCTAAACGGACCAAAGGGCAGGTGTGAGAGCTACCTTAATGCTGTTCCAGTCCAGAAGAATATAGACTGCATTACTGCATACACCTGGAGCAACATGACATCATGACTTAACAGAAACATACACACCACTTTCCTAAAGCCATCGGGGAAGGCTTTAGTAAAAGCAAAAAAACGACGGTTGACAAACGCCATGTGCGGGACACACTCTCTGGGGTGAAAGTCCTGTGTTGTTTTAAGTTTAAAAGTTAAGTTTAAGTTTTTAAAGGATTTAGTTTTTAAAATGTTTGTTTTTAAATGTTACATTTTTATTACATTTGTTATATATTTTCTTTTTTTATGTATTTCTATCTTCACCTATTGCTGAATTTACCCAGAATGCCCTCTGAGGGTTTCTTTGGTACTTCTTTTTTTACTTCATTAACTTTCATCAATGTAATGTTGTTGTTTTTAACATGTGCTAAGTAAACAAATAAATACATTTCCTTGAATAATCTCTTGGTAGATTAAATGATAAAGTGATAACTATTATATACAACTCGAAAATAGAAAAAGTTGGGACAGTATGGAAAACACAAATAAAAAAAAAGAAAGTAGTGATTTCTAAATGTACTTTGACTTATATTTCATTGCAGACAATACAACAGCACATAATTTAATGTGTTCCTCATGATTATTATTTTTTTTTTTTTCAAATTAACAAAATTCCTATTTTGTTTTTTGCAACACATTTCAAAAAATGTTGGAACAGTCAGGACTTTGTAATGTGTGCAGAATGTGGTTTTGCATTATCTTGTTGAAATATGCATGGACGTCCCTGGAAAAGATGTCTTCTTGAAGGCAGCATATTGTGCTCCAAAATCCCTATGTACTTTTCAGCATTAATGGTGCCATCACAGAAGTGCAGGTTACCTTTGCCAAGGGCACTGACACAACCCCATACCGTGACAGACCCTGGCTTTTGGACTTGTTGCTGGTAACAGTCTGGATGATCCTTTTCATCTTTGGTCCGGAGCACACGGCGTCCATTTCTCCCAAATAATACTTGAAATACTGATTCATCTGACCACAGTAAACGTTTCCACTGTGTGATGGTCCATCCCAGATGCCTCTGAGCCCAGAGAAGTCGACAACGCTTCTGAACACTGTTAACGTAGGGCTTCCTTTTGGTACAGTACAGTTTTAACTGGCATTTGTGGCTGTAACTACGTATTGTGGTACTTGACAAAGGTTTGCCAAAGTAGTCCTGAGCCCATGTGGTGATATCGCTTATAGATGAATGACGATTCTTGATGCAGTGCTGCCTGAGGGATCGGAGATCACGGTTGTTCAGCTTAGGCTTGCGCCCTTGTCCTTTACGCACTGAAATTCCTCCTCATTCCTTGAATCTTTTAATTATGTTATGCACTGTTGAAGGTGAAATAAGCAAATGTCTTCCTATCTTTCTTTGAGGAACATTGTTTTTAAACATTTAAATAATTTTCTCACATATTTGTTGGCAAACTGGCGATCCTTGGCCCATCTTTGCTCCTAAAGGACTAGACCTTTCTTGGATGCTGCTTTTGTACCAAATCATAATTACAATCACCTGTTGACATCACCTGTTTTAAATCACATCATTATTTAACCAATTTACCTGATTACTAGCCCTAAATTGCTCCTGTCCCAACCTTTTTTGGAATGTGTTCCAGGTCTGAATGACAGGAAAGGATGTATATTTACAAATGAAATTAAGTTGACCAGACAAAACATGAAATATTTTGTGTTCACATTGTCTGCAATGAAATACAAGTCAAGGTACATTTAGAAATCACTACTTTCTTTTTTATTTGTGTTTTCCATACTGTCCCAACTTTTATAATAATAATAACCCTTGTATCATTATCTCTGCATGTTTCCCCCTTGGGTCTACCAAAGGTGCCCTCAGCAGCCGTCAAGCTGGCGACTGCAGCAGAAAAGAAGGGCAAGAAGGCTGAGGAGGAGCAGCCTGCAGCAGCTCCTGCAACAGCAGCAGTGGAGGAGGAATATGTTGTGGAGAAGGTTTTGGACCGTAGAGTGGTGAAGGGAAGAGTAGAGTTCCTGCTGAAATGGAAGGGTTTCTCAGAGTAAGTATGGTATTCTTGGTCCTGAGATGTATACTGTAAGTCCTCAAATAAAAACTGGTAGTCAATTAAACTCCGGGCCTCGTATAGTGGCCGGGGGCGTGGTCAACAAGGACAAATTTAAAGGAGAACTCCAGCCAATTGTTATGGTAATCTTGCCTACTATAACTGCGTCATGCAAGACCTGCCAATAGAAAAAAGCCAAATTGGTGCTAGCAACACGGAGCTGCACCAGCTAATGCACAATGCTCCCACTCCCATAAAGAGTGTCTGTGTGTATCTTAACAGACAAAAAATGCAATTATAGCTGCAAACAGCATTGGATGGGCCCTCGCGCCTCTGCGTGCATTACTGGCAGACGCCGCTCCTTGCGACCGTGCATCTGCGTGGCACTCAGACACTGCAAATTATCACCAATGACAAGGGAACTCCCTGCTGAGTTCAATGATACCTCACACAAGACTATGTCATACAGTTCATTAGTTTTTGAAAGGGGGCCAAAAGCATAGGGGGCGGGGAAAACCTTTACCAATGAAAAACTAAGTCTCAGCTGAGTTCAATGAGACCTCAAATAAGACTACCTTAATCTGGTCACCAATTATGAAAGGGGGCGAGGCTTAAGCATACGGGGCGGGTCAAACCATGACCAATAAAAAGGGAACTCTCTGTTGAGTTCAATGATACCTCACACAATAGAGTACAAGAAACGGGTCATTAGTTATTAAAGGAGGCATGGCTTGAGCATAGCGGGTGGGCCAAACCATCACCAATGAAGAAAGAACTCTGCTGAGTTCAATGACACCTCACACTTTACTCTACCTTTAAACAGTTCAAATGTTAGTAAAAGGGGCGTCGCTAAAGCATAAGGGGCGGGCCAAAAGTCAGTATTGGCCTGTAGGTCTCCTCAGGCCTGGACCCTTGTCAAACGTGTGAAATTTCAAGTAAATATGACAATGTATACTGTAGTTACAGCCACTTTCTCATTGACTGATGAACACTCAAAATAGCCGCCACGCCCACACCGTCTGATGAAAGGTTTTTCTTTTAATAAATCTTCATCGGTAAGGTGTTGAGATGGTACAGACCAAATTTGAAGTCTATCTGATAAAATGTCTAGGAGTTCGTTAAAGTATAGCACCTTGACTTTTAGGCCTACTTCCTGTTGCCACTAGGAGGCGCTATGACTTTGAGTAAATATTGGCCTTTATATGTCCTCAGGCTTGAACTCTTATGAATCCTGAAAAGTTTTGAGCCAATTGTACAATGTACACTTGAGTTACACCCACTTCCTGTTTCGATGGCGAAATGCACAAAATGGCCGCCTCGCCACAGCCATGCCCTATGACGAAAAGTTTTTCTTTTAACAACTTTTTGTCTTTAACGTTGGGTTGGGTTTAGGGTATGGCTGCAATGGTGTTTTTTGTATGCCTTGACATGCTACATACATGTACCAAGTTTCGTGAGTCTACGTTAAACGTACTACAGGGGCTCAATTTCTTTAATCTTATAGGGGGCGCTAGTGAGCCATTTTTGTGCGCCTATTCCCAAAACCCTTAAAATACATAGATTTTCACCAGACTTTATGCGACCGGCAAATTTGGTGAGGTTTTTCAATATGTTAAGCCCCTCAAAAGGCAATTCATTGCGCGGAAGAAAGTAGTAATAATAATAATAATAATTCCTTCAGTTTCAATAGGGCCTTCGCCGCTGTCAGCGCTCGGGCCCTAATAATCAAAATGTGTGTGTAACAGGGCTCTTACATGACAACTCAGACATTCACCTACCCTGTTAGCTGCTAGCTAGCTGTTGTCTGGGATGAGAGAGTGTGTTCAGGCAGGCTTCAGTAATGATCACCATGCAGCAGTTCCGTGTGTATTTGGAGAGTAGGAGTCTTTACTGTGGGGATCAGTGTGGTAGTTTTTGACCGGCAGCCTTGCTTCTGCTTCCTCCCTGTCCTCCTCGCTGGCCGACAACAATCCCACAAACAGTCATGCCTTCGCGGCGAATTTTTTTTATTTCCCCCTCAAAAATAGGTAATTAAGCGCTGTAGTGGAAAGGTCAGAATTATGTCTGTGCCTTGTTCAGTAAAATAGTGTTACAGACGGCTAGCTGTAGTTTCATGCTGAAGTCCCGTGGGAATTCAGTTGTAGCAAGAAAAAGATAAATAACAGTGTGTAGGTTGGAGGAGCGTACAGTGTAGTGTGTGAAGAGTGAAGAGCGGAGGTTAAGATACACATTTGACTATTTATCTTATGCCCCTATCACTGCTGTATTAGCTAAGTGGGAGCATTATGCATTAGCTGGTGCAGCTCCGTGTTGCTAGCATCGATTTGGCTCGTCTCACAAAGTTATAGGTGGAAAGATTACCATAACAATTGGCCAGAGTTCTCCTTTAAATTTGTGTGGATAATCTTAATAATTATTAAGTAAGTGCAAATAGAATTCAAGTTCATTGTAATGTACATTTCTACCAATAACAGATTCAATATAGTCATGCTTTTTTCTCATGTTAAGTAGTATTGTCCTACCGGTATTGTAGTCACTGTGGCTGTATGTGTCACTCAGCCAAGTGTAGTTTGTAGTAACATACAGGTGCCAATAGATGGCAGTATCTACATTGGATGTAACATGGGTCGCATTTAGTGCTAGTGACGGACATTTTAAAAACTTATTGAAAACAAGGTTGAGGAGCATGGCACCAAAATGGAAATTTGATTTAAAATAAAGTTTTATTTAAAAAATGTATTAAAAAATTTGTTTATAGCTACATTGTCTAAGAATTTCTCCCATCTAGCATTGAGATCATATATCGCAATCAACTTTCTCTCGCAACGCAGTTCAAAATACGTATTGCAACTACGGTAGCCTTCACGCTTCAAATAGCGAAAGTATACAAAAGCCATCTACAGTGTTGTTGGAGTGCATGTCGGAGCGCCACCCGACAGAAAAGAGAGTGAAAGAAAAGGAGACTGCAGTGGTCTGGAGGATAAATATCTAGTTTGCAATTTGGAAATTGCAAATAATCTACAGCATACATTTTGGCATTGTATCATGCCCTCAATGTTAAAAGTTTGGTATTTTGACACTAAGTTGCAGACTTATTCAAAGACAAATAACCTTACAAAATGGCAATAGAAAAAAGGAATAATACAAGTTAGCAATTAGAGTGAGAATTTATTGCCTAAAAACAAAGCCTGAGGAGATTTTCTTCTGTCTACACTCACCTTTCCAGTGAGGATAACACATGGGAGCCACAAGACAACCTGGACTGCCCCGACCTTATCGCAGAATACATGCAGAAACACAAGGAGGAGGAGAAGAAGTAGGGCAAGAGGAAAGTTGTCAGTGAGGCCTCGGGAGACTCAGAGGAGCGAGGGAGCAAGAGCAAGGAGGTGAGTGAAGGAAAGAGGTTACTCCAGACTGAAGAGTCCCAGAAATCAATCAATGAATCTATCTATCTATCTATCTATCTACAACGTATCTATCTATTGTTGATGAACAGCATGAGGCCCCAATCACAAAAAGGTCGACGGTTCTTTTCATTCATTTGGGGCAGTTAACAAACTGATAAGACAGGTGATCTTAGATTAGATTCAACTTTATTGTCATTGTGCAGAGTACTTGAGTACAAAGACAACTACTCTGCTCTGCAGAAGGCTAAAAACACATCTCTTCTGACAACACCTCGGATAAAGAGAGGGGAGGGGGGAGAAAAAAAAGAATCATATATATTTATTGAAGCTGCACTTTCATACTTTCATATGGCTCTTTGCAGTTTTGCTTATTTAAAGCTAATGTACGTGCACTTACTACTTGTTGTCTGGAGTTTACACCATTGTTGAAAGCACTTAATTGGAAGTCGCTTTGGATAAAAGCATCAGCTAAATGACATGTAATGAAATGCTTCTGGCCACAAGCGGCGCCAAGATTTTGATTGTAGGTGGGCCTCCAGAAAACTGGATGGGCCAGTTAAAATAAGCCAAAACTGCATTTGTGCTAGAATGCTGAACACTGTCTCCTCCTATAACACATGCGCTATCATAAGTTACCTCTGCCTACAGCTGCCAATATTATTTTTCCCTCCAGAAAATGTGCATACAGACAGCCAGAGGCACCGATACCGTGGGTGCTCCGGAGCTCTACCGTCGGTGCTCCGGAGCTCTAGCACCTACGGAAAATACTGAGCATCCACGTGTGCCAGACTGCCAGCAGGCCACATTCATTTAAAAGTAAACATTGCAGTTGGTGCTAAGTCATAGTGTGATCGGTTATGTTGCTGTCAGTCCCCAGCTGATCGCAGTTACGTGTCAGTTAAACTTCTCATTTCCAATCCTATCTGTATCTGAGTGGTGCTGTCCTGAGTTGAAAGATAGCTACTTTACGGCTTTATTATCGAGTTAATAGGCGTGTGTGTTTGTGTCGGCCGCTGTCATAAGGTTCTGAAATGCAAACATTTGTTGACTACTTTTTTTTTCAAAGGGTGTGCGCCCGTGAGCACCCACAGAGGAAAACATAAATCGGCGCCTATGCAGCCAGACACCAACGGTAACGTTAGCCTACTTGCCTTGCTGGTGTGAGGGGGGGCTACGGGAGGACTTGATGGGGAGAGGGCGGCCGCCGGCCGAGCAGGATGGATGGTAACTCGTCACTTGTAACCTCATTACATAAAATGGCAGAGTTTCCTCCTCCTGCTCCTCGGAGCGCTTTTTGCTGAATGAAAACAGAAAAGCTTGCGCGCCAACGTCATTCATTTCATTGGATCACTTGCTGGTGACGATGCAGCATGTGGGCGGGCTTAAGAGTCCACACGTGGGGTAGAAGCCGTTGATTGGCTGAGAAGCTTTCACTCAAAGCTTTCCTCGAACTGCTAGAATGAAAATCACTCATGGGTCAAAATGGGCGGGCCTGGACCTAAAATGGGTGGGCCCAGGCCCACTGGTAGCGCCGCGGGTGCTTCTGGCTAGTAGTCCTTACCTAAGTACTGTCAGGGCACGCCCTCATGCTCTGCTTCTGACTGGCTAGTAGTCCGCACCTAGGTACTGCTGTCAGGGCACATGATTTTGTAAAATAAATAAACCCCAAATGGACATTGCCAATGTCAACTGATTACATTTCAATCAAGGATGCGTAATGCAAAACCTACTTTTTCAAACTCGTCTTGGGTTTTATCTGCCTGAAGCTTGGCATATAGCATCTTAAGATTGCTTTTTCAAAAAGTTACTAAAATAATTTGTTTGTTTCACAAAAATTAAGTTAACCCTT
>CM042445.1:869341-871841 GCA_023631565.1 Gymnocephalus cernua
ACACACTGTGTCTTTAGCTCTAGTGAACTAAACGTGTCTCTGTCTGGCAGATGAAGTCGTCTTGAAGTTCGAGAGGGCAAAGGTCAGAGCGAGGAACGTTGCCTACGACACACTTCCTGTCATTATCCATGGCAACGGTCCCACCAAGGTAAGCGACCAATCACAGCCGTGTGAGACGGAGCAGACAGCTGGCCTACGTCCAAGCTCCCTAAAGTCTTAGTTAGGTTCAGAGAACGTTGCTGTTTTCAAAGTTTGTCCAACTTTGTTCTGTGTGTGGTTGAAATAAACCCTTAATTCACCCATTTACATGTAGAAATATACTGGCTCTACACACGCTAAAAGTCATGATTATTTACATGGAGTCTGGCTCTACACACGCTAAAAGTCCTGATTATTTACATGGAGTCTGGCTCTATACACGCTAAAAGTCCTGATTATTTACATGGAGTCTGGCTCTATACACGCTAAAAGTCCTGATTATTTACATGGAGTCTGGCTCTATACACGCTAAAAGTCCTGATTATTTACATGGAGTCTGGCTCTATACACGCTAAAAGTCCTGATTATTTACATGGAGTCTGGCTCTATACACGCTAAAAGTCCTGATTATTTACATGGAGTCTGGCTCTATACACGCTAAAAGTCCTGATTATTTACATGGAGTCTGGCTCTATACACGCTAAAAGTACTGATTATTTACATGGAGTCTGGCTCTATACACGCTAAAAGTAGTGATTATTTACATGGAGTCTGGCTCTATACACGCTAAAAGTAGTGATTATTTACATGGAGTCTGGCTCTATACACGCTAAAAGTAGTGATTATTTACATGGAGTCTGGCTCTATACACGCTAAAAGTAGTGATTATTTACATGGAGTCTGGCTCTATACACGCTAAAAGTAGTGATTATTTACATGGAGTCTGGCTCTATACACGCTAAATGTAGTGATTATTTACATGGAGTCTGGCTCTATACACGCTAAAAGTCCTGATTATTTACATGGAGTCTGGCTATACACACGCTAAAAGTAGTGATTATTTACATGGAGTCTGGCTCTATACACGCTAAAAGTAGTGATTATTTACATGGAGTCTGGCTCTATACACGCTAAAAGTCCTGATTATTTACATGGAGTCTGGCTCTATACACGCTAAAAGTCTGATTATTTACATGGAGTCTGGCTCTATACACGCTAAAAGTCCTGATTATTTACATGGAGTCTGGCTCTATACACGCTAAAAGTCCTGATTATTTACATGGAGTCTGGCTCTATACACACTAAAAGTAGTGATTATTTACATGGAGTCTGGCTCTATACACGCTAAAAGTCCTGATTATTTACATGGAGTCTGGCTATACACACGCTAAAAGTAGTGATTATTTACATGGAGTCTGGCTCTATACACGCTAAAAGTCCTGATTATTTACATGGAGTCTGGCTCTATACACGCTAAAAGTCCTGATTATTTACATGGAGTCTGGCTCTATACACGCTAAAAGTCCTGATTATTTACATGGAGTCTGGCTCTATACACGCTAAAAGTCCTGATTATTTACATGGAGTCTGGCTCTATACACACTAAAAGTCCTGATTATTTACATGGAGTCTGGTTCTATACACGCTAAAAGTCCTGATTATTTACATGGAGTCTGGCTCTATACACGCTAAAAGTAGTGATTATTTACATGGAGTCTGGCTCTATACACGCTAAAAGTAGTGATTATTTACATGGAGTCTGGCTCTATACACGCTAAAAGTAGTGATTATTTACATGGAGTCTGGCTCTATACACGCTAAAAGTCCTGATTATTTACATGGAGTCTGGCTCTACACACGCTAAAAGTCCTGATTATTTACATGGAGTCTGGCTCTATACACGCTAAAAGTAGTGATTATTTACATGGAGTCTGGCTCTATACACGCTAAAAGTAGTGATTATTTACATGGAGTCTGGCTCTATACACGCTAAAAGTAGTGATTATTTACATGGAGTCTGGCTCTATACACGCTAAAAGTAGTGATTATTTACATGGAGTCTGGCTCTATACACACTAAAAGTCCTGATTATTTACATGGAGTCTGGTGTAGTTTGGTGATGGTGATTTCGGGGCTGTTTGATGTTAAACTAAAAGGATCTTACTCTTTAACTAAAAGGTCTATCTCTGTAGGGATCCATCCCATAATGTTGTCAGACACATTTGTCCTGTACATGTGTGTGTGAATGCTGCTGTCGTAGATGTTGATTGTAGTGATGTTGTGTGTGTGCAGCTGCAGCTGAACTACCTGGGGAACTACGTTCCGTCGGCGTGGACGTTTGAGAACGGCTGCGGGATCTGTGACGACGACCTGCTCCTCATCAACGACGCGCCGGTACGCTCGCACGCACATCACACAGCTCGCACGCACATCACACAGCTCACACACACATCACACAGCTCACACACATCACACAGCTCACACACATCACACAGCTCACACACATCACAAAGCACACACA
>CM042445.1:879341-886841 GCA_023631565.1 Gymnocephalus cernua
ACTCATAGTCCACCGTTACCCCCAACAACATCAGAGACCAGGTACCAGTCATAGTCCACCGTTACCCCCAACAACATCAGAGACCAGGTACCACTCATAGTCCACCGTTACCCCCAACAACATCAGAGACCAGGTACCAGTCATAGTCCACCGTTACCCCCAACAACATCAGAGACCAGGTACCAGTCATAGTCCACCGTTACCCCCAACAACATCAGAGACCAGGTACCAGTCATAGTCCACCGTTACCACCAACAACATCAGAGACCAGGTACCACTCATAGTCCACCGTTACCCCCAACAACATCAGAGACCAGGTACCAGTCATAGTCCACCGTTACCCCCAACAACATCAGAGACCAGGTACCAGTCATAGTCCACCGTTACCCCCAACAACATCAGAGACCAGGTACCAGTCATAGTCCACCGTTACCCCCAACAACATCAGAGACCAGGTACCAGTCATAGTCCACCGTTACCCCCAACAACATCAGAGACCAGGTACCACTCATAGTCCACCGTTACCCCCAACAACATCAGAGACCAGGTACCAGTCATAGTCCACCGTTACCCCCAACAACATCAGAGACCAGGTACCAGTCATAGTCCACCGTTACCCCCAACAACATCAGAGACCAGGTACCACTCATAGTCCACCGTTACCCCCAACAACATCAGAGACCAGGTACCAGTCATAGTCCACCGTTACCCCCAACAACATCAGAGACCAGGTACCAGTCATAGTCCACCGTTACCCCCAACAACATCAGAGACCAGGTACCAGTCATAGTCCACCGTTACCCCCAACAACATCAGAGACCAGGTACCAGTCATAGTCCACCGTTACCCCCAACAACATCAGAGACCAGGTACCACTCATAGTCCACCGTTACCCCCAACAACATCAGAGACCAGGTACCAGTCATAGTCCACCGTTACCCCCAACAACATCAGAGACCAGGTACCAGTCATAGTCCACCGTTACCCCCAACAACATCAGAGACCAGGTACCAGTCATAGTCCACCGTTACCCCCAACAACATCAGAGACCAGGTACCAGTCATAGTCCACCGTTACCCCCAACAACATCAGAGACCAGGTACCAGTCATAGTCCACCGTTACCCCCAACAACATCAGAGACCAGGTACCACTCATAGTCCACCGTTACCCCCAACAACATCAGAGACCAGGTACCAGTCATAGTACACCGTTACCCCCAACAACATCAGAGACCAGGTACCAGTCATAGTCCACCGTTACCCCCAACAACATCAGAGACCAGGTACCAGTCATAGTCCACCGTTACCCCCAACAACATCAGAGACCAGGTACCAGTCATAGTCCACCGTTACCCCCAACAACATCAGAGACCAGGTACCAGTCATAGTCCACCGTTACCCCCAACAACATCAGAGACCAGGTACCAGTCATAGTCCACCGTTACCCCCAACAACATCAGAGACCAGGTACCAGTCATAGTCCACCGTTACCCCCAACAACATCAGAGACCAGGTACCAGTCATAGTCCACCGTTA
Organism: Gymnocephalus cernua; assembly: GCA_023631565.1. Lineage (NCBI taxonomy): Eukaryota > Metazoa > Chordata > Actinopteri > Perciformes > Percidae > Gymnocephalus > Gymnocephalus cernua. The sequence continues at coordinate 880,878 of CM042445.1, forward strand.
CCCCCAACAACATCAGAGACCAGGTACCACTCATAGTCAGACTCCATGTAAATAATCAGGACTTTTAGCGTGTATAGAGCCAGACTCCATGTAAATAATCACTACTTTTAGCGTGTATAGAGCCAGACTCCATGTAAATAATCACTACTTTTAGCGTGTATAGAGCCAGACTCCATGTAAATAATCACTACTTTTAGCGTGTATAGAGCCAGACTCCATGTAAATAATCACTACTTTTAGCGTGTATAGATCCAGACTCCATGTAAATAATCACTACTTTTAGCGTGTATAGAGCCAGACTCCATGTAAATAATCAGGACTTTTAGCGTGTATAGTGCCAGACTCCATGTAAATAATCAGGACTTTTAGCGTGTATAGTGCCAGACTCCATGTAAATAATCAGGACTTTTAGCGTGTATAGAGCCAGACTCCATGTAAATAATCACTACTTTTAGCGTGTATAGAGCCAGACTCCATGTAAATAATCAGGACTTTTAGCGTGTATAGAGCCAGACTCCATGTAAATAATCAGGACTTTTAGCGTGTATAGAGCCAGACTCCATGTAAATAATCACTACTTTTAGCGTGTATAGAGCCAGACTCCATGTAAATAATCAGGACTTTTAGCGTGTATAGAGCCAGACTCCATGTAAATAATCACTACTTTTAGCGTGTATAGAGCCAGACTCCATGTAAATAATCAGGACTTTTAGCGTGTATAGAGCCAGACTCCATGTAAATAATCAGGACTTTTAGCGTGTATAGAGCCAGACTCCATGTAAATAATCACTACTTTTAGCGTGTATAGAGCCAGACTCCATGTAAATAATCAGGACTTTTAGCGTGTATAGAGCCAGACTCCATGTAAATAATCAGGACTTTTAGCGTGTATAGAGCCAGACTCCATGTAAATAATCACTACTTTTAGCGTGTATAGAGCCAGACTCCATGTAAATAATCAGGACTTTTAGCGTGTATAGAGCCAGACTCCATGTAAATAATCACTACTTTTAGCGTGTATAGAGCCAGACTCCATGTAAATAATCACTACTTTTAGCATGTATAGAGCCAGACTCCATGTAAATAATCACTACTTTTAGCGTGTATAGAGCCAGACTCCATGTAAATAATCACTACTTTTAGCGTGTATAGAGCCAGACTCCATGTAAATAATCAGGACTTTTAGCGTGTATAGATCCAGACTCCATGTAAATAATCACTACTTTTAGCGTGTATAGAGCCAGCATATCTCCACATGTAAACGGGTGAATTAAGGGTTTATTTCAACCAGACCAGAGTGGTGATTGTTGTAAGAAAAGAAAGTGTTTCAATTTAGCACGTTTCCTTAATATCTGATGACACATTGGGGGTCACTTTGGGATTACGTACAGTAACTATATTACATATTAAACCTTTAAGGTAGTTGGGTCTAGACTGTTCTCTAGCTAAGATGTTTCGATGATTGATTTGACTTCTGTGGAACTTTTTCTGTCCTCAGGGAGTCTTCATGTTCGTGTCCAACCGCGATGAGTTTGGCCGTCTGGTGGCGTCGTCCAACTTCAACACATCCAGGCTCCACCCGGACATGTGGCAGATCTTTGACAACCCTGTGGTCAGACACACACACACACACACACACACACACACACACACACACACAGACACACACACACACACACACACAGACACAACACACACATTAGCATAAATAATCGGTACATTGAATGAAAACACAGGCTGAGTGTATGTGTGTGATTTATGTATTTTATTTTGAAGGACTGGAAGGAGAAGTACATAAGCGAGAACTACTCCAAGATATTTGAAGACGAGAAGAGTTTTGTGGAGCAGGTAAGGAAACCCAAAACTACGGCCAGCGTCACTGATTAACAAACACATTCATGTCTGTCTCTCCTGTTCCCTTTATCGGACCTTTAGGACTAATGTTCAGCATCAGTCAGCTTCCACTAAAGGTTCTGTTGTTGCTGCTGACAGACTCAGATTATTATTCTAAGTGTCTGACAACATTATGAATGGATCCCTACAGAGATAGAGCTTTCAGTTAAAGAGTAAGATCCTTTTAGTTTAACATCAAACAGCCCCGAAATCACCATCACCAAACTACACCAGACTCCATGTAAATAATCACTACTTTTAGCGTGTATAGAGCCAGACTCCATGTAAATAATCAGGACTTTTAGCGTGTATAGAGCCAGACTCCATGTAAATAATCAGGACTTTTAGTGTGTATAGAGCCAGACTCCATGTAAATAATCAGGACTTTTAGCGTGTATAGAGCCAGACTCCATGTAAATAATCAGGACTTTTAGCGTGTATAGAGCCAGACTCCATGTAAATAATCACTACTTTTAGCGTTTATAGAGCCAGACTCCATGTAAATAATCAGGACTTTTAGCGTGTATAGAGCCAGACTCCATGTAAATAATCAGGACTTTTAGCGTGTGTAGAGCCAGACTCCATGTAAATAATCAGGACTTTTAGCGTGTATAGAGCCAGACTCCATGTAAATAATCAGGACTTTTAGCGTGTATAGAGCCAGACTCCATGTAAATAATCACTACTTTTAGTGTGTATAGAGCCAGACTCCATGTAAATAATCAGGACTTTTAGCGTGTATAGAGCCAGACTCCATGTAAATAATCACTACTTTTAGCGTGTATAGAGCCAGACTCCATGTAAATAATCACTACTTTTAGCGTGTATAGAGCCAGACTCCATGTAAATAATCAGGACTTTTAGCGTGTATAGAGCCAGACTCCATGTAAATAATCAGGACTTTTAGCGTGTATAGAACCAGACTCCATGTAAATAATCACTACTTTTAGCGTGTATAGAGCCAGACTCCATGTAAATAATCACTACTTTTAGTGTGTATAGAGCCAGCATATCTCCACATGTAAATGGGTGAATTAAGGGTTTATTCCAACCAGACCAGAGTGGTGATTGTTGGAACAGTGGAAAGATGAACCAAGACGGACTTTGGTAGTTTTATTTAGTTTCTGTCCACTTTGAATAAAGTGTGTTCTACGATGATAAAATCACTGATTATTTACATGAAGTCTGGTTGGTGAACATTAGTCCTGTAGGGTTACATTACAGCTTGTTTCTGGTTTAATACTGGACCAGTTTCAGAGATTGTTGTTCCCATCAGACACTCAGACACAAAACATAGGAACATAGAGGTTAAAAAATACCAAACTTACAACCAAATAACGACAGCACTGTGTGTCTCTCAGCCCTGTCCAGATGTTTACTGGTTCCCGGCCTTCTCTGAGAAGATGTGTGATCATCTGGTGGAGACCATGGAGGATCACGGCGAGTGGTCCGGAGGGTCACACAAGGTAAACCGCTAACCCGTCTGACTTGGTCAAACAGACGGGGGGGAGGGAGTCAAGGGAGTGGGGAGAAGTTTTAGTGGACATTCACACAGACAGCAGCAAAAACACGGGTCTTTCCATTCATGTTGAACGGGACAGTAGTGTGTTTGGTGCTGCAGCAGCGTGGTTTGCCGCTGGGGGGGGGGGTACATGCAAAAAACAACCAGCAGGCCTGCGGTGAAAAGTTGAGACTGAGTGAACTTTTGTACACATAGACACACACACGCACATACTTAGTCATTTTGCATCTTTAAGTGAGTACTAAGCTGTGAACTTTTTGTGTTTTCTCTGTGTGTGTGTGTGTGTGTGTGTGTGTGTGTGTGTGTGTGTGTGTGTGTGTGTGTGTGTGTGTGTGTGTGTGTGTGTGTGTGTGTGTGTGTGTGTGTGTGTGTGTGTGTGTGTGTGTGTTTTCAGGACGAGCGTCTGGCCGGAGGTTATGAAAACGTTCCCACCGTTGATACCCACATGGTCCAGATTGGATTTGAGAAGGAGTGGCTAAAGTTCCTCAAAGAGTACATTGTTCCTGTCACCGAGAAACTCTACCCGGGCTACTACCCCAAGGTACAGGCCTCACTAGAGGACTACACACTGTCACTAGAGGACTACACACTGTCACTAGAGGACTACACACTGTCACTAGAGGGCTACACACTGTCACTAGAGGGTTACACACTGTCACTAGAGGACTACACACTGTCACTAGAGGGCTACACACTGTCACTAGAGGACTACACACTGTCACTAGAGGGCTACACACTGTCACTAGAGGACTACACACTGTCACTAGAGGGCTACACACTGTCACTAGAGGGCTACACACTGTCACTAGAGGGTTACACACTGTCACTAGAGGGTTACACACTGTCACTAGAGGGTTACACACTGTCACTAGAGGGCTACACACTGTCACTAGAGGGTTACACACTGTCACTAGAGGGCTACACACTGTCACTAGAGGACTACACACTGTCACTAGAGGGCTACACACTGTCACTAGAGGACTACACACTGTCACTAGAGGGCTACACACTGTCACTAGAGGGTTACACACTGTCACTAGAGGACTACACACTGTCACTAGAGGGTTACACACTGTCACTAGAGGACTACACACTGTCACTAGAGGGCTACACACTGTCACTAGAGGACTACACACTGTCACTAGAGGGTTACACACTGTCACTAGAGGACTACACACTGTCACTAGAGGGTTACACACTGTCACTAGAGGGTTACACACTGTCACTAGAGGACTACACACTGTCACTAGAGGGCTACACACTGTCACTAGAGGGTTACACACTGTCACTAGAGGGCTACACACTGTCACTAGAGGGTTACACACTGTCACTAGAGGGTTACACACTGTCACTAGAGGACTACACACTGTCACTAGAGGGCTACACACTGTCACTAGAGGGCTACACACTGTCACTAGAGGACTACACACTGTCACTAGAGGGTTACACACTGTCACTAGAGGACTACACACTGTCACTAGAGGGTTACACACTGTCACTAGAGGGCTACACACTGTCACTAGAGGGCTACACGCTGTCACTAGAGGGTTACACACTGTCACTAGAGGACTACACACTGTCACTAGAGGGTTACACACTGTCACTAGAGGGCTACACACTGTCACTAGAGGGCTACACACTGTCACTAGAGGGTTACACACTGTCACTAGAGGGTTACACACTGTCACTAGAGGGCTACACACTGTCACTAGAGGGTTACACACTGTCACTAGAGGACTACACACTGTCACTAGAGGACTACACACTGTCACTAGAGGACTACACACTGTCACTAGAGGACTACACACTGTCACTAGAGGGTTACACACTGTCACTAGAGGGTTACACACTGTCACTAGAGGGTTACACACTGTCACTAGAGGGTTACACACTGTCACTAGAGGGTTACACACTGTCACTAGAGGACTACACACTGTCACTAGAGGGCTACACACTGTCACTAGAGGGTTACACACTGTCACTAGAGGGTTACACACTGTCACTAGAGGACTACACACTGTCACTAGAGGACTACACACTGTCACTAGAGGACTACACACTGTCACTAGAGGGTTACACACTGTCACTAGAGGGCTACACACTGTCACTAGAGGGCTACACACTGTCACTAGAGGGTTACACACTGTCACTAGAGGGTTACACACTGTCACTAGAGGACTACACACTGTCACTAGAGGGTTACACACTGTCACTAGAGGGTTACACACTGTCACTAGAGGACTACACACTGTCACTAGAGGGTTACACACTGTCACTAGAGGGTTACACACTGTCACTAGAGGACTACACACTGTCACTAGAGGGTTACACACTGTCACTAGAGGGCTACACACTGTCACTAGAGGACTACACACTGTCACTAGAGGGTTACACACTGTCACTAGAGGGTTACACACTGTCACTAGAGGGTTACACACTGTCACTAGAGGGCTACACACTGTCACTAGAGGGTTACACACTGTCACTAGAGGACTACACACTGTCACTAGAGGACTACACACTGTCACTAGAGGGCTACACACTGTCAC